>UELX01000887.1:0-57531 GCA_900480035.1 Eupelmus urozonus
TCTTCAGTAGTATAGTGGTCAGTATCCCCGCCTGTCACGCGGGAGACCGGGGTTCGATTCCCCGCTGGAGAGATTTTTTTTTAATTATTTACTATATTTTTTTAATTATTAAACGGTTTTAACATAATTTTTTATTAGAATATAAAAAAGAAACTATGTTCATTTTTACATCTACATAAATAAGTACATGTACAATACTCTCTGAACCTTCTACTATAGATTGATTAACTGATTAACTTAATAATAAATATTTGTTTTGTTTCAAAAAGGATAGAGACAAAATGGTAAAAGGGGTGATAATTTTTTCAGGATAAAAAATTTAAAATTTATTAAAATTTTAAATTGCTTAAAAAATATTATGTAAATCAATAGTATATTTACTAGAATTGGTGTTAAACACTTATATTTAAACAATTTATATTATTTTACTTAATCGAAAGCAGTTTTAAAAGTGCATTATTGCACTTGTATGAAGAAATAAATTTTCAAATAATGAAATTTTAGCGCTTTCAAGTATTTTTTACCTAAAATTATCATTTGATTTATAGTTTTTTTTAGAAATATTGGAAAAATGTTTTAATATTCACTATTAAAGTAACAAAACTTATTTTTAATATAAAAGCTAACAATTAAAGGTGTGATAGAAACTTCAAACTTTTTAGGAAATAGAATAATAATTTTCAGAAAATTTCATTTTTTAATTTCCTCAAGATTAACTTCATATTATTTATTATAATTATTATATTTATGTGAATTTCGACTAATAACAGGTAGTACACCTGAATACTTTATTATCGACTAATTAAAAATAATACATTTACAGGTGGATTCTTTGCGGTCGCTGGTTACTGCTCTGGTCTCTGCGAATCCAGGCGATGAGGGTACTTCAGTTTTCTTGTTGGAACAACTGCTCGACGTGGCCATTCACAACCGCGATCGCATTGGCTGCATCTGGCCGGTAATCCAAGCTCATTTAGACGGCCTATTGACGAGCGCTGCCCGCGAAAATCATCCCTATCTACTAGAGCGGGTAACCGTGGGCATGCTGAGGTTGGCCATCAGACTTTTACGCAGCGAGGAGTTTGCTTGCACGGTTCTACCGCCTCTAGTGCCACTCACTTTTTTGCCATCGGCCTCCATTGCTCCACTAGCCAGACAAATTGCTTACGGTCTTTTTGAGCTGCTGAAGATTGGTGCTGCAAATATTCATACTACGGAGGACTGGAAGGTTGTATTTAATTTGCTGGAGTGCTCAGGAGCCGGGGCACTGCAGCCCAAGCAACCATCGAATGCGGTGCTAGATGAGTCATCTGGCAATAGATCGCCTGTATGTTAAGATTTATTTTATTTACTTATGCTTTTCAAATTATGAATAAAAATTTCAAATGTACAATTTTGTACGTCTAAATTTAAAACCTTGTTTCGTAGGTATCAGTTTTGGATCCGAGGCCGATCAGCCCTGTGCCAGAATGGGTGCTAGTTTCACCTACGGGTACAGAAGCTCCTCTGCCTGTGGCTGCTGACTTTATAGTTTTGGATCGCGATCTTCAACCGCATGATCCAGCTGCCCTGGTCAAATGCTGCGAGAGCCTGACATTCCTTGTACGCGACGTCGCTCATGTCACACCCTTCAACTTTGAGCTCTGTGTACTTTGCGTGAGGACTTTTGCCGAAGCAGTCCTCTGCTCGACAGGAAAACGCAGCCGCGTTCACATATCTACAGAGGAGCCGGCAAACTATCAACAAAGTCCCATTCAGCTGCTTGACCTCATGCATACTCTTCACACTAAAACCGCTCAGGTATGAAATTACTAAAATTGTAATAAACAGTCATTTTTACTATAAGACTGTAAAATGTTATCGAATATATTTTTTGATATTCATTTGTGATAATTTATTTTTATTGATTATTTTCGGTCAGAAATAAATATAATAGTACATTTTACGACCTTAAAGTTGTCCGAAAAATTAAAATTGCTATAGTATTAATAATATTTCTTTATTATTGAGTTATTGGAATAAAACTCAAAGAGCATATTTTTTAATTTATAGGTATTTAGAGCGTGGGCAGAGGAAGACAGCGGAGATGCGTCGAATCCTGAAAACAATAATGTAATGGCGACGGCGGGCTCGTTATGGCCTCAAGCTTGGCGGCCATTGCTCCAGGGAATAGCTAGACTCTGCTGTGACTCGAGACGCGCAGTGCGAGCTGCCGCGATCACTTCTCTCCAAAGCACTTTGTTAGCTCACGACCTCAGTCAGCTCTCGGCAGTTGAGTGGTCGCAGTGTCTCGAGCAGGTGCTATTTCCACTACTAGCTCAGCTGCTTGGTCCAATTGCTCCCACCGATCCTCTGGCAGTGGAGGAAACCAGAGTTCGTGCAGCTATGTTACTATCTAAGGTAAGTTGAAGGTCTTCATTAAAATCTGATTTTCTCTACTTAAAAATGCAATTGCAAAGCTAAATGTATTTTGACCCAAAATGTACAGGTCTTCCTACACCATCTGAATCCTCTGCTGTCTTTGCCGGGCTTCCTACCTCTGTGGTTGACAGTCTTAGATCTTCTCCGAGCTTACATGCATGCTGACAATAGCGAAAATCTGTACGAGGCCATTCCTGAATCTCTTAAGAATATGCTACTGGTCATGGCATCTGCGGGTGTGCTCCAACCAGAATCTTACCTTTGGACACCCACGTGGCGAGCGATCGATGCTTTCCTACCTAGCCTCAAAGCTGAACTCTTCCCGGAACCGGCGCCTCCGCCTGTGTCGCCCTCACCGCCTTCGCCACCATCGCCGCCACAATCACAGTCGCCTACAAGTCAACTAACAAACCAACAACAACCCCCAACGGTGATAAGCCTTGTTGATCAACAACATCTAGTTTATCCTAAACCCATTCCTCCTCAACCCGAAGATCAGCAGCAGCAGTTACAAAGTGGCGGCAATTCTCCCTTATCGCAATCGCCGACTGCGGATGCGGGGATCGGTGTACTCTCGACTTCTCCGAGGTTACAGGAACTTCAGCAACAGACGGTCCCTGAACAGCTACCCGTCACGCCTGTCAAGATAATTTTACCATCGTTGATGCTAGACGGCAAGGAGCCTCAACAGGTGATCACACTCGTCAATCAACCACCTCCGAGCGTTTCCAGCCCAGTGGCCGTTCAACCAACTGCGCAGATTTACAGACCGGTCATCCAAGAACAACAAAGTCCACAACAGCAACAGGTATATCATGTTGAGCTGAACTCACAGGAGCAACAACGACCAAGCATTTATCAGGATTATAGACAGCAGACGGTCAGCATCAGAGAAACGAGCTCACCCACTAAGCACCAGTACGCCCATTTGCCACAGATGCAGGACTTCCAGGCCGTAGCGTACGCCGAGTCAGTTAAAAATGCTGCTGACTGTTCAAATCAAGTTGAGGTATAGTTTTCTACTAAACTAAAATTTTAATTATTTCGATATAAATATTTATTATGTAAAATTTAATAAAATTTATTAATAATAGTTTCTTTTTGTGTTAAAATTGATTATAATAATCATTTTAAAAAATTGTATCAAATATAATCAAAATAAAAATCATAAGAAATTAAATTTTTTTTACAGATTCCGACAACAGACACTGCGACGATGTTTAATTCAGCAGCGTATTTCAGTGAGGATCCTGCGTCGGATCGCCTATTCGTCGTCACTAACCCTTGACTACGTACTGTACATTCTTCGTGTATATTGTATTATATAAATTCTTCTGTAACGCATAGTCATATCGAAACGGATGTAATGAAATTACAGGTGTGATAATGAAATGAGAAAAGACAACAACGTCGCACGTTAGAATCTTTGGCTTGTATATTTGGCAACATGATATATGCATATTACATACATTATATAATATGCATATACACACAATATGTTAATAATAACATTTATAACAGTTATTTTTTGTGTGTCTTCATTTTCAACTGAGACATATATAATTTTATAAAATAAGAAATAAGTCACAATTTTTAATTGTCAAAATACAAGTTTTAACTCTAAAAATAGATATCTTTTTGTTTCTCATACATCATTAGTAACATTTACAAACGCTACAATCATTGTCGAGTTACAAGACGAAAGATATTTAAATGCGTAACATCTATCTCTTAAAAATTACATAAAATTATTCAAGATAATACATAAAAAATTCTTGAAGACAAAATGAAGACGATACTTCTAAGGCACCACAACTACAATTTCACCGTTCATCGACGAAAGCTCAACCAGTGTATATACACAGAAAATCGATCAACAAGAATTTATACAGATTATTGGAGGAGCCTGCGTCTTCGTCATTTTATACATTATAGAAAAAAGAAGAAAGTATCTCTACATCTCTTTGAACATGCTAAGATATTAAGAATATGCGCTGGTTTCTCAACGTAGCTCATCGCGCCGCATATACTTTTTCTGAAAACATGTTGAGCAGCGCTATTAATACAACGTCTGGAACGGGCAAAGCATCTTTATGGATCCTGAGGTTCAAGGAGAGTGAGAGAGAGCACGACTTCGACAATACGTGCCAGATGTGCTGTGTACACGCGTGTATAAAAATACAAAAAAAGAGAGCAAGAGATAAGGCGCTTGACGCGAGGGAATCGTACTACTTTTAAAGGGACATGAGTCGAACTAATATGATATTTAAACTTTATACATTTTTTCAAAATCCAAGATTTAAATCTAAGTTTAACAAAAGTAGATTTGAACTTTTAAACAAGATCCGTTAAATTCATAATCTGTATAAACATTTTTTATACAAAGTTAAATTTTATGTTCTTACACCACGGTAAGATACAAAATTATCATTATAAAAATAAAATTATTTATAATTATTTATTATTTGTAATCTTAGTACAAACTCATTATTTTAGCTCGTTAAGAAAGTTCAAATCATTCTCTGAATTAATTAGTAAATTACATAAAACTATAATTATATTACGCTAAACAATAATTAAACACTAAAATCGACTCATATCCACTTGAAAAGTTTAACGTTCCAATTTGTCGAATTTGTTGCTTGAAGCAGCTCGTTGATCGAATCGGAATAAGTCCATGGAAAGTATTTCTTCACTGGACACGCCTGCAGTAGTAGCCAAGTGTTTTGCATTTCTCGCAGAGATGCTGCGGGTGAACCTTGCTCTGATCCGACACGTCCAGGCCGTCCGGCTTTTCCAGCGGCCTCTAAAAAAATGAATAGAAGAAACGAGTTAGCGTCAAATTTGTTTAGTCTTCTAGTATTATTTATTAATTTTCTTTTAAAAACAATTTTTATTACTTTGTTGTTATAACTTTTTCAGTGGATGAAGTTACGATACCGTTGTTGTATGTTTTAACGTATAGATAGAGATATATATACATATTAATATAGTCTTACTGTCGCGATTTTCGCAAAGAATTATTTTATTATTATAAGAGGTGTTTCGTTTTATACGAATGAGTTGTCAATAAAACTTTACGTAGTAAATGGATGTTTTTTTTATCCGTGTTAAGTAATACTATAATTATGCTTTTAGCAGATGTCAAAATTATATGCTTTTTAAAAGATATTAAAATTTTTGCTAATAATTTATTCATTAAACTAATTAAATCTGATTCTAATTATTTTTATTATTTGCATGGTTGTACTTCGTTTAAGCAGTGATGCTGTCACTTATTATTTAAAAAAAAAATGAAATACAATTGATTTGATACATATGAATAAGAAAAATATAGCGTTACATCATTACACCATAATCAGAATGTAGTTCAAAACTATATTTAATAACGGTCAACGTTTCATCCAACTTCGCGGCGCGAATCTCTAGTCTCTAGAAAGAGTAAAAGCGCGGAAAATTGGTCAGTCTAGTGGCGCGGCCAGAAGTTCGAGTAGCCACGCGCATACAGAGCGGAATTACGTCTATAATTAGCCTTGAGCAGTTTATGCGTTTACCGAATCCGTGACGATGCCATGCCTTATGTAATTCGCGCCTCGTAAGTTTTACACATATGCAAAAGTGCACATGCAATCGAAAGCGCGGGAAAAGCTCGTTTTTAAATATCGAAACGACGTGTACTGACAGCTTTTCTATAGACTCTTTAAACTAATGTAGAGCAAGATGAGATACGAGTTTTTGCGATTATTAGTGTTTGGGAATCGAGAAAATATGAAAGGTTGATGTATGTATGCTTATAAGCTTCTGTGCTTGCATGAATTGAGTAGATTGAACACGAGTTTAGGTAGCCTTGAGATTAACCGAGAATAGAACTAAAAACAACGAGCTATTCTTAGGTTGATTCGCTGTGTTATTGTTGACTTGGAAACAATTTTGTAATTAGAAGATTTTGTGCATTCTTTAATCTAATACGACAATCACCTTACCGTTGGTCGTTATTTAATTATGTTTTTCTTTAAAAGAAATCAGCAAGGATTTTGATTTAATATTTTAAATCATATAATTACTTTGAACAATTTTGGTTTTAGGAATAATAATAAGTTTTAAAAATTAAAAAAAAATCCTTTTGATATTTATCATATTCAAAGACTCTATTAATACTGCAAAAAAAAGAAAGTTCGTTTAGAGCAAGATTACAATAATTTGCGAAACATTTTCTTTTTGCTCAAACATATCTCTTCTACCAAGCTCAAAAATTTATTTTTTTCGCAATCATGCAAAATTAAAAAATCGGTGTTCATAACAAGAAGGTTGACAGCGACTCACTTGTTTATGAGGATAGACGTTGATGTGGCATTTTATGCATTCTTGGCCCATGTTAGCCCAGCTGTTACCGGACATCCACTTGCGCTTGCACTTGGGGCATTTATACTCGCCGAAGCATCGCTTCTTGCCCTGGTACGGAGTCCGGCCCTCGCCCTTCGGCCGCGCCTGAAACAATTTCTTTTTAAACAATCAACGCATGCAGTTATTAGTTTCAGATTATAATATAGTAGTATAATTATTATTACGTATCATATTGATATTTCGTTCAATTAAAAGAAGTTTATTGTTTCCCGGAGTTCGTACTTGATCTAAATTTTTTGAAAGAAATTGAAAACAGTTGTTTTAATTATACAGACGACGTAACGTAGCTTGTGCTTGTATTCTTTTCATTAAACCAGTTATATGTCGTTTCTCCTCGCTCAATCGTTTACAATAGCCTTTAAATAACAACCTTGTCAAAAATAATACATTTCGATATCTAGTGCGAGAAATTGATTTGAGCCTCGTGTGAATGTTTGTCCCCGAGCGAAGCTACGATAAAAAGGCTACATGAGACTGAAATCCTCGCTCATTTATCGAACCGTATTTTTTAATACGATGTGTATAAAACGAAATTTAAATAAAATCAATTTAAAAGCATATGCTAATTAGCATATGCTTTTTTATTTGAGCGTGCGCGAAATCAAGCTTTGCGCACGGAGTATCAAAATAGTTATTTTTGACACTCCATGCGCAAAGCTCGATTTTGCGCACGCTCGATCAATAAAGCGTACGCTAAATCTCGCTTTGCGCACGTCTTATCAAAAAATACGGTTCAATACATGAGCGAGGAAATGATTTCAACCTCGTGTGGCCTTTTCAGCCTCGCTTTGCTCGGGCGCAAATGTCCACACGAGACTGAAATCACTTTCTCGTACTAGTATCGAAATGTACTATTTCGATACAAGTGCGAGAAAGTTATTTTACCTCCAAAAAACCTCTCCAACCCCCGCCTCCACGCACAATTTCTCACATCTCCAACGCGAGAGAGGTAAAAGACCCAGCTTGCGAGAACGCGCCGATCGAAAAGCAGCTCTCGTGCGCGCTCTCGAAGCGCGAGATGCTGAATTGGAGCGGTGACGTCAGTATAGCCGCGCACGACGATGCGCGTGTTCGTTGGCTCAATTAACGCTCAATTGGACGCGATGCGCGCCCGCGGGAAAGATATACACAAAGCTATATAGATCGAGACGTGACTTTCTATATATCGAGAGCGCTGCGCGGCTCTTTGCCGTGTGATGATAGAGCGGATGATGAACGGATAAGAGACGAGGATCTTGATGGGTTTTTGTTGGGCGGAGAGGTGAGAGTTTGCGGGATTGGGTGGCTGTGGGATGGTTTTTGGTTGAGGGTTTTAGGGAGTTTATGGCGTTGGTGCGTGGATTTTTTATGGTTGTAGCAGGTGATGAGGTATTTTTTTTTATGAGTCTGATGTTGTGTGTTTGTTTTTGTATGATTTGTGTGTGAATGAAACAAAAGTATTTCAGATTTGTTGTTATAAAAAAAAAATGCACTGCAAAAAGTCAAAGGAGTCTGAGTAGAAGATTGAAGTAGGCCATACTTAGAACCTATCTAGGCTGTTGATTGTAGCAGTTATATTTTAGTCAAATCCTTAGAGGATATAAAGAAATTTTTAATCAATATTTGTGAATCTATTGTTCGAGGTCCAGCAGTGCAGAAAAAATCAATCTATCGATCTCCTTCGAACCACATGAGAAATTTTATTTAAAAACTTATGTTGTTGGCAAATTTTTAAATAAAGATTCTCATGTGGTTCGAAGGAGATTGATAGATTCATTTATTCAGTATTTCAAAGATTTAAGTCTAACTTAAATTTCTATTCGAGAATCATTTATAACAATAGATTTACCTCTTGGACAAAACAGTACTTAAATTTAAGGACCTTTCCTGAAAATGAATCTTTAATATTTTATATTTTTTTTTTATAATTGAAAACTATATAAAAAAGATAGATATACCTATCTAAAATATTGATAGATATATCTTTGCGTTGATTATTATTTGCAATTTTCAAATTAAAATCGTAATAACGAAAAGAAGGTGTTGGTCTAAAAAACAAATATTCTGCTTGTGCGCATCTTTATTAAAGCGTTAGTTCTTACCTCCGATTGCTCTTTCTTTTTATCTCTTCTCGTCATCTTTTATTGGATAGTTAAAAAATAATCCCTTAACTTTTATTGATATGTTTTTTCAAACGGCTCACTTAAAACAAGAACAAATTGATAAATTTAAAAACTTAATGTTTTCTTAAATTAGCTAACTTTTTGTAAATGTTACCACAATTCAGTGATTGTTCATGTTGATACGGGTGCGGAAATTGATTGGCATGGAAAAAAGCCAAGAAAACCGAAAATGAGCTGAACTATACTTCATAACACGAGAACCGAAAAATTATACCAAATTTGCGATTTGCTGGTTAGAGTGTTATAAAATACATTTGATTATCAGCTAATATATGGTAACACGTACACTGAGAAAATGTTCGTTAAAAATTAATGAAATATCACTGTGAATCTGGGAAAAGTTGCAGCAATTGTTGGAAGCCAAATAATAACTCATTCAATATATATAATAAATTACTTATCGATAAATATTCAATAAACTTTAATAAATCGTCCACTCTGATTCGTTCTGAGGACCTTTCGGGTGGACTGCCTCGAACGAACTGGCTCTATTGGCCCTTTGATAAGTACCAGTCGTATTTACTGCCCAGTGTTTTGTCTTTGTTTGGTTCGGTGACGCCAACCGATCAGATATTGATAATCCTTATGATAACCACCTGCTGCATATATACTCTAAAGACCCACTGAATATACCTACTACACAATGCTAAAAATGACTGAATTCGCGGTAAAAATTGTTGTGCGTAACAGTAAAAATTATAGCGATTAACTATATATATAATTTACCCAATTTTTACCGTAATTTTTCACAATTTTTAAGGTTTCTGCAACCCGTTCTAGGTTTATCGTGATATTCCCTGTAATTTTTGTAGAGTGATTTTCTCCGTATATTTACGGTGTTTGCCATAAGGCCGTTTACTTGTAAGAACATAAGATTTTCTGAAGATTTCTATATGTAATCTAACGGCTTTCAAAGTCTAACAGGTAAGATACTAGTGCGCGAAATCACCCGAGCGCAAATATATCGAATATATCGAATACTATTTTTTTAAACAAGCTGAGAGAAAGTCGATGTTTTACGCTTGTTAAGCGTGTGTGCAAAATGCCACATTCTCGCACTAGTGCAAGAATGTGGAATTTCGCACCTGCTCGACAGGCATGAGAAATCGACTTTCGCACACAGTGATTCGAAAATTGATTTAATAATTCAAAAAGATGATTTGAATATTGAATTTCTATTTAATTGATATTTTTCAAAACTCCGATTCGAATATTAAATTCCACTTCAAGAAATCGAGAGAAATTCAGCTTCTAAATTAGCCGCAATTAAGTAAATTTAAAATACAAATCAAAGAAAAGAGCTTCTTTATGCATTATCTGTCTTAACGTCATAAATTCAATGGCACAAGTCCAAAGTTTCATTAGACGTCTCGCCGGCCAAAACGATTCCCGTGCCTCGTCTATCAATTTTTAGAATCGCCGGTAACGGAGACTCGATCGTTCTAAATTAAATTATTCGTCAATTGAAAATGCATTTAATCACTCTCCTTTAAACACCCAGCAAATCGCTTTTTAAACGTTCTTCAACATTAAACCACGAATATGTACAAGCACAAGCTAACATTTCATCTCCCCCACCCTTCTCGAAAACTAACAACAAAATTAACCATCTCCCTTCCTTCCCCTTAAAACAGAAAATCAACAAAGATGCTCACCTTCGGACAGTCCCTAATATAATGGACGTTGCTGAAGCAGAGGTGACATAAATAGCCTAAAGGCGGCTTCTTCAGTGGCTTCTTATCGATGAGGCAGAGCTCGTTGAAGTGCTCCTCAAGGTCACCGATGCTGTCGGCGATGCTGCCACATCTAACGTAGGGTCCGTCTCTGATGCCATTGATCGATGGATTCTGAGAGCAGTTTTGTTGTTGCTGGTGTTGCTGAGACTGCAGGTATGACTGCTGCGACTGGGATTGGGGAAAGCTGCCCCATATGCCTGGTAGTAGTTTGCTCTGGAATTAGTTTGGTTGGTGGTTAGTTATAGTGAGAATGTTTAGTTGAATTTGGATAATTATTATACTTGTGGTGAAATCAAGTTATATGTAATGAATTTGTTTTATATTGTTAATTAAAATTTTGAGTGATATTAGAAACAATATCTTATTTTCAGTTGAAATGATTTTAAAGCATTTAATCCATTACAAATTTTCATGAAAGTGTATTAAAATAGAAAGATTTGTCACAAAGCGGCGTTTCACTATAAAAATAAAGATCAAATCTAGGCCTCCAGAATTTCTAGAACTATTAAAATGGATTAAACAAAATAATCAAAAAATTTAAAAACCAAACCGAAAAATTACGCCGCAAGCTAAAAAGCATATATATCGGGAGCACTTTGCGTGAATTCACGAGTTTCTATTTTCATAACACAACAAGCTTTAAATGAGTCGTCTACTCGCGTGACGTAACCGCGCAGAATCCCTGAGAACGCGTATTTTCACGCGCCCAAAGAACAATAAATAAAACCCCTTCTCCGCCTCTCCCCGCTCAATCAAATCTTCCAAATCCACAAATCAAACAAAGCCAATTCCGATCTCTCTATTCACTTCACCCACCTGATCGGGAGTCGCCTGATGACTCTGCTGATTCTGATCAGCAATGGCCAGGTAGACCCAGTTGAGTATCTGAGGCGTGTAATGAGACGACTGCTGCAGTCCCTGCGGTAGGGATATACCATTGGGCTCGGGCCGGCCGAGCTGGTGGTGGAACCGGTCAGTCGGGGGTTGTTGGTGCCGGTGGTGCTGGTGCTGGTGGTGGGCTGGCTGGTGCTGCTGCAGGAGCTGGTGGGGCCGGCAGGCCGCCATGGCCCCGCTGCAGCGGGAGCTGGCTGATCAGGAGGCACGCCGAGGCTGCATCGGACCTGGCGGTCTGACGCCGGCGGTGCGAGGCTGGGTTGGTGGAAGGAGATTTTGGGTTATTGAGGTTTAGAATTTTTTTTCGGTTGGTTAGTTTGAATTATATTTTAACTTAAATTTTATGTGTTAAAAGTTATTAATTCATTGTTTTTTGCAGTGCTCCAAAATTATAATTTTGGGAAATTACTAAAAAGAACATAACTGTTTTTTTATTAAGGTGAGCATTTCAGACCTAGAGTTAAAGAACCCAAACAACAGAATACATGAGCTTGCGCGACATGTCAAACATTTAAAGCATCTGAGCACGTGGTTTCTGCATTGCTTTATTTACTTTGCTATGTCGGCACTATTTATTTTTTTATTATCTTCATTTAACTTTAATAAAACATTATATTTCATTATTAAACTTCTGTTAAAATAGTTTTTACATATTAATTTTCAAAACTGAATATCTCAATGAAATTTTTTAATAATTTACTTATATCATCTACATTAAAATCGATCAAAATTACCAATAAAAAACAATTTCACCCCATAAACTCCATAAAATCCCAGCCCACCCAGCCACAAACCTGAAACCACCTCTCCCTCATCCACCTCCTCAAACCTCTAGCAAACCTCGCGCAACCATCACGACAAAGAACCTCTCGCGCAGCCAAACACAATCCTTCCTCCTATCCCATTTCGCTCCTCCATCTCACTCTCAGTCCCGATCACGTGCGCATATTAATTTACATTCCCAGAAGCAACTCGCTCTCTCCTCGCACACTGCTTACATACATTAGCTTCTTTGTCCCACCAAGTTACTATAAAACTCCCCCGCTGATTAGAAAAGGACATCGCACGCGCACCTCTCCTTTATCAGGGAGCGCCGATAATAACAACGCCTCAAGGAGAGAACCCGAGACGCAAGAGAAAAATTATATACGACACCGGATGTGTGTGTGTGTATCCGTCGCCTTTTGATACAGAGTCGCGTATATATATATAAGCTTTTCTTCGACTCGCGCTTCCGAGAAGCCAAGATGCGGGACGTGTGTATGTGACGTTTTCGACGATCGCAGAGAGAGCTATGGGCTTGCGGATGATTCGATTAGATTGCGCGGGGGTATATACGTATGTGCTTGCGGTATGTAATTAATGAGCGGCTCTCGGGAGGACGTTTATGTACTCAATTGCTCTGCGCGTCTTTCAGAGCAGGCTGGATTAAGATTTTATTGCGCCGAGGGGTTTTGGCGACGTTATGGCTTGTTGAGATTTAAGAGTGCTTTTTATCAACGCGCGTCGTTGAAACATAAACTTGAATTTATTGTTTATTTTCCTATTGGTATATAAATCGTTAAGTGTATATACAAGACGAATTTAGCGGCGAATGCTGAGCACTCGTACGTATATGAAGGAGACAAATTGTGCTTGGAGCTGCGTTGGAGCTGCGAGTGAAGAATGAATTTCATTTAGAGCGACAGTCTGTATACATGCGTCATATTTAAACACAGGCGCAGCTTGTAGCCGCTGTTATATCCAGAGAGCCTCGAGCTGCGCGCTTATGTTTTTCAAAGCGCTCAAAGTTTCTTTAAACTCTTGCGAGCGTTAAAAATACAACGAAATATTTCGGCTGATAATCGCATCGAGAGACGTTTATTTTATTGTCCCGTAAATGCAGCCGCGAAATATACACACTCGTTGGCAAGCGCTATTATTGCAAAAGCAGTTTACGTTAAAATTAATACAGCCGCGACTTTTTCCTTTTCGTCGAATTTCCCGCCGCGCTTAATTTTAGTTCCCGGCTTTTCGGTGTTTTTAATTGTAAAAGAAAGAAAAAATAATACTTCTGTCACTCGTTCAACTTTCCGCGAGAACGGAATTAGAATCTCGCTTTTCTCTCGGGCTGTTTATTGCTCTTGCTTCGCTTTTGAAAATTCGCGAGCTTATTTCGGTCATTTCTCTCTCTTTCGGCTTTTTAAATTGAAAAGTTTACCTTTGCGCGGACTTGAATCCGATCGGGCGGCGGCGAATTTATTTCAGGATATATTCGCGCATATCTATTGTTCTATTTTAAAGGCCGGATAATTGAGTGGCTGGGGGTTCAGTTTGCAATTTGCGGATGAATCCGCGAGGCCCGCGGGAGATGGGTAAATTCCGAGCAATCGCCGTGGGAGTTATTTCTGGTTTCCTCCACTTTTTGAATTATTATACTTCCATTGCGCCGGTTTTCGTGAAAAAATAGACTCGCGTTCCGTTCAGAAAAAACGAACAAACTTAAAATCTACGCCGTTATAATGTAAAAGAGTATGAAGGAAAAACGTACGTTTTTTGTTAGGTCCTTCGAGCTTTGTCACTCCATCAGCCCTACGTTCGAACCTCGATACAAATCTTCGAAGCACCAACCCTTTTGACGTTCTAACTCACTCGTCGCACAAACACTCCACTATATCGCAGCACTCCCTCACTTCACAAAAATCACCAGCAAAAAAAGCAAAAAAAATTCGTTACAGCCCAGAAATTACCAATCACTCGCGAGATCGGAGAGCTTTCGGTCCGATCGGCACTCGCGACCGGCACTGACGTTTTCGGCTGCTGCGCGAGGGAGCAGGCGTAAACTCTGTCTGTCTGTCGAGAGAGAGAGCATAAGTCGGCTGGCGCGCAGACGCCCGCGATGGCAAAGACCCCCGCCATGTGGTGCCTAGTCTATTTCAGCTCTCTTCATCCTCTCTCTCTCTCACTCTTGCTCTTTGACTTTCTCGCTCTTTCTCTCCCTCTCTCTCTCTCGTGTGTATGTATATAGATGCGTGTTTCTCGCGAGCCGCGAGAAGCTCGCGCTTTGTGTATACATCCCGCGCGAGAGCACGAGTAGGGCACGCGCGTCTGTGTATGTATTTAAGAGCACGCACGGCTTATTTCGAATATGGCTTTTTGGGTGGACGCCTTGGGCTCAGGGGATTCTGGAGCGGCGGCTGTGTATGTGCTGGGTTGGGTATGTGGCGGAGTGAGGCTTTTTTTGGAGTTTGGGTTGCGGTGTGCAGAGAGAAGCTTGCGCGAAGATTTTTGGGATTTTGGGTGCGTTTTTGGAGGGGAAGGTTTGGAAATTGAGAGTCTGTTTGGTTTTGAAGAAAGGAGGGATTTTGAGGGGAATGGAAAGAAAATTTTTGTTTAGCGCGTTGAAAATATTATTGAATTTTGTATTATTTCAAAAGGCCCGTACAAGAATCAGACTTTAAAAAAAACTTTAAGCTTTCAAAGTGTGTCAATTTACATGCCAGTTTATAATTAATTTTTTTAAATTAAAAGTACAATCACTATTAATCTTAGTTTTAATGTATCTAACTTGAAGGGTCAATTTATTTCTTTCAACGCTATGTGCGGAAAGTTCGATTTTCCGCACAGTTGATAAAAAATGGTTCACTAAATCAGGCTTTTCGTACCTCGAGTCGAAAAATTTTGTTTGATACTTTTAAAACAATAACGATTATATACATTTTACTATAGTATTTATTTTATTGCCAAAGCGGATCTCGCAATGCTTTTACTTTACTACAATCATTGTTAGTAGCTAATAAAAAATTATTTAAAAATGAGGGTTTACAAAGCACTGAATCAGTAAACTTAGTACACATTAATAATATTATGCACATTAATAATTTAAACAAAAACTAGCAAGTCTGAAACATCTCTTGCTCATTCCCAATTTTAAAAGTTACGCTCAAATTTTTTAAAGCTCACTTTTTATCCTCGGTTCTTCTCTCCCTTTCCCCCTTTCTTTTCTCTCTGACAGTGCACACGTGTGTTTTCGTCGTCTTGTCAAAGCGGCTTTCCAAAACTAAACGACGATCCTGTGATATATACACCTAATACACATCGAGCATGGGTGTGTATGCATATGTAGCAGAGACGACGAAGCTTTACAACTTCTTTCTGCTTTCGGTGGAAACTAAAATACGCTGCTGAGATTTAGTCGGAATTGTTTATGAACCGAGAATGGAATTTTTACGAGAACGATGCTTGGGCTTTACTTGCACGTTTGCATATGTGTGCAAGGCGCGTTATGGTCTTTACTCAATATTTGATTAGAAGATCTTGTCACTATGGTAAATTTTTTTGATTTAATGTTTGTTGTTACAGAATATTTAAATATGTAAATTGGAGTCGGATTAAACTATTCGGTGATTGATATTCTCAGTTAAATAAAGAAATGCAAGGGGCACCCATGCAAAGTGGGTATCCATGCATGCAAGACAGATTTTTAAACTTTTATAGTAAACTCCGGATTTCTTCCTCAAATTTTTAAAGATGCTAATTAATTTTAATTAGTAGAAAAGCTTTAAGAAACGTTTTTTTATTGACGTGAAAGACTATTTTCTTTTGCTCCGGTCTTGCATCCTGCTCCGAAACGCCAAAGGAACACATCCCGGATGCAAGAGGCGCGGTAAATATAGGGTCACTCGAAGTCATCGTTTACATATGCGCACCAATTTTTTTTCTCTCCTTTACTCTATTTACACTCACCATAATAACGTTTACATTCTGAACCCTGTCTAATATTTTTTGTCTTTCTATTGAGCCAAATAAATAACACTGAATGTTTAATAACAATTTGAAATAACAAATTTATAATATAAAAGAAACGATAAATAGATTACCAACAGCAAACGAGACTTTTTATTAAAGAATCAAATCTGAAATCTCGAAAACTCATCTTGAACGCCACGTCAACTAGAATAATCATATAGCACGCGCGCTTGGTTAAGAAAAGATCGAGAAACGGATCGAAACGATCAAATGATGTTATCAGCGACGATTCTCCGAGTTCTTTATTCCCGGAAATCCATCGTCTGCGCTCTGCTGACATAGTATGCTGCTATAGCATGACGGCTATATAAGCGCGCAGAAATTCTCAAGGTGCGATGGGGGAGTGTGCGCGGAACAAACGCCGATAAGGCACGGATAAATGAAAAAAGTCTTGTATGGTGCTTTTTTTGTATGTATGTAGTTTCTTATACGATTTGATGTGATGGGAAAAATTACATGAATAATTTTTTTTCTTTTGTTGATTTATATTGCAAATTATAATTTGAAACAAACCAATAAAGGCCATTCAAATTATGGTGCATAAATCTAATATTTTACTGGTTTTTGTACCAGTTCATACATATTGGATTCTATTGATCTCCTTCGACGCGGAAATTACATTTTTTGCTAATAATACTTTGACAAAACTACGCCAGTCTTGCCAAATCTGCGGTTTCTACAAAGTTTTCGTGAATTTAAACAAAGTTTGATGTGGTTTTACGAAACTGAGCCAATGTTTTGGTAAAGCTATTTAAAATAATCATTTCTGCTAGTGTAGTAGTAGTAGTCAGCTGATCTTTGGAGTAATTATACTACCCTGATAGTGGCCCGTAATACAAAAATCGCAATGTAAAATACGAGTATATATAAATTGTAAGAATTTGAATCAATTCTTTAGATAAATTTTGAATAAAAAATAAAAAGTTTAAAAAATAAATTTTCTGTGTTCCACTATAAGTGAAATAAAATCACTTCAATTCATTTGAAAATTTGGGATAAGGTATAGATATAGCATATGAAAGTTATTCGGTTTAAAAATAAGAAGATTTCAAATTTTTTCAAAATTTTTTGATACGTCTATATTTTAATAAATAATCGATATTTTTAAGTGTAATATATTTTTTAAATAGTGTAACGTTTATGTATAAAATTGTTGTTTCTAATGTGAATAATAATTCGAAAATAGTTCTTCTGTACCTAAGCCTTGAAGTTTTACAGATATAATGCTAATATTATTTTTCGGGTCTTAAGTTTTATGGATTGTGCACTATCTATGCGTCTTCGTTAAGTTAAAATTTAGATAAATAAAAATAAATGAAAATTGTACTTATTTATGTCTCATTGAACTTATTTAAAAAACTGTAGAAATGATAAACTAAAACAAAATAGAGTTAAGTACTAGTCAAATTAAAATAAGTTGTCAGAAAACCTCCTTTTGGAGTCGAGTTGCCACGATACATAATCTCACAATTCTCTATTGACACATTTTAAACTTAGCGCCACCTCCCTCCCCAACTGTATAGTGGCGCCATCTTGCGTTTATTTGGTAAAACAGCTGATCAACAAATGTCTGCTGGGTGCTGGGCTCGCTCGGATAGTTGGATTGCAGCGTTAGTGATGAACATGCGGTGATGTGAAATCCTGTGATATTTTATGTTTTCTTTTGTAAATTATTGCAATAATTTATTGCAATTATGTGTTGAACATTTAAATTAATATAATTAACCGTTTTATACAACGTAGATAGTCGTTAGATATAAAAATCGTTTGAATGAAAGCGTAAGTTTTTCACTTGTTTTAAACTCATTGTTTAAAAAAATTGAAAAAGTTTATAAAATGTTACTTTTTTCTCGTTTTACAGGTTTTCTTTGATATTATTATCAACTTTTAACTAATTAACTAATAGGAATTATCAGAATGGAAGTGTGAGTAGAAAACCATAATAAGAAACCACTGTATTACTTATTTATTCTATTAAATGATTTACCCCTTTTTTAGATGTATTATTAAATACAATTTCTATTTTTTATTTTTCACAGTTTAAAAGAATGTTCAGCTTATCTTAGCAATTACGAAGTATTAGATATTCTTCAAAGTATAAAATCAAACAAGAAGCAAAAGGGTCAAAATCAATTGGCAACAATAACATATCAAACAATAAGATATTTAGAAGATACAGCTTGCAAAAAACAGACTCCAGAAAAAATTCAAGCATTTTTGACAGCACTAGAACCCTTCAAACTTACAAAGTGTGAAAAATTGACCTTGCTGAATCAGTGTCCAAAAACTGCTCTTGAAATACAATTGGTAAGAGTTTAAACACAATTATAGTTTTAAAAATGTTTTAATTTATTTCTCATTTAATAAACATTTTTTATTTATTCATAAAAAATAAAATAAATATGGATGCCATTTTTCAGATAATCGAAGACAGTGAAGATCGATTATCAGAAGAAGAGGTTGAGTCATTACTGCAAGTAATTGCAGAACATTTGGACGAGGAAGAGCAGAGTGCTGAATGAGGACAATACTTTTAAAAAGAATGTTACGTTTTTGATCTCATTTTTATATACATTCATTTATAATAAACATCCATCAGTATAATATCGATTTAAATAGTTGTGCGAACATGATTTCATCAGCCCATTATCTTTTTTGATCACCAAGATCATCTATCGAATCCTCATCAATCTATAATGATAAATTATATTAACTTAATTTTATCAAAGATATAAATAGTAGATGTAACATTTTTTATTGTTATTTTTATGAGTATTACCTGAGGCCACTTTTCTGGAATCACATCAAATAAGTCATCTTTGACATCACCCTGTATCACAATTTCATCTTCTCCTGTTACGCTTGACCCGCATGCAAATTTACTTCCAAAGAACTTTGCTGCTACTTTCAAGTCAATATCTAAATAATAAATCAATTATCAATATTAGCTTCAAATAAATTACATGGCATATTTTATAGTAATTAAGTTCTTAATTAAATTTAAATACCATTATATAACATTTCCAGTTAATTAAATTAAAGTCCAATAAATTTAATTTCACTGTTAAATTATATTAAAAGCTATATGATTCTAATTATCTACATACTATAATATATGATATTAAATTTACTTTTACACAGCTTATTGAATTTAAAACTTAATAGTATAACAATTACGAACTGCAGTCTGTAGTTTTAAAATTATAATAAGAATGATGTAATTATGTAGAATTTAACATCAAAGCAAAAATTAAAACACTAACAATTAATACTTTTTGCAATTTACTTACCAAAAGTGCTAAGCCCTGTGACGACTGTGACAGATTTTTTCTTTCCTCTTGGAGCTCTTGAAACTGTGACTAATTTTTGAACCTCTTCTTTTTTCTTTGTCTTCAGCATACCTTTTCCTCCACGTTTCTGTCTTTTCTTTTCATCATCACCACCACCAGCTTCTGTATTTCCATCATCGACTAAATAAATTAACAAAAATTTACCATTATTACACCGCTATACATTTTTATTAAACAAATATTACTAATTCTTGTTTGTTGCTTACCAAGTTTTACTTTTTCAAATTCAGATGGCAAATTTTTTTCTAACCATTCTTTGCATTTTTGATAATCTGGATAATATTCACAATACTGAAAAAACATAAAAAATCAATAAAAAGCATAAAATTTATTAGTAAAGTAGAAAACAAAGAAAATACATCTTTGTTGAAAACTCATTTTTATGAAACCAAAGATAAAAATTACCTCAATAGGAAGAGAACAGTTTCCACAATATTGAACTTTAATTGGATATACAACAGCAGGATCCGGTCCTACGCGAAGTTCGGGTTGTTTTTCTTCTTCAGCTGACATTTTTTCAAAAACTAACCTCTATTGTTAATAAATAAATTTAATACTCTGCAAATGATATTATTGATATTGAATAAGTAAGAAAATTTTTACTAATAAGGATTTATCAGATAGTATAAAAATAAGAATAAAATTTCAATAACTACTGAAATTTTGGAAAGACATACTTACAAATTTTTATCGAACTTTCAGGTTAGGGTCCGAATTTATACCCCTCCCGGCGATCTCTCTTGAAAACTTTGCTGAAAGCCCGCACGAGGCGCTAACACGTTTTACTCGACGAGAATCGTGCCAATTGCTAATAGTATTAAAAACTATTGATTTAATTTTATATTTACAAATATTGAATTATATGAGATAAAATCTTAAAAAATGAGCGATTTTGATTTGAGAATAAATTCTTCTAGTTCTAAATAAATTTAAAAGTATATATTATGTTATTATTTACTTGTTTGTATTTAATAAATACTTTGTTTTTTCTTTAGTACTTTAAAATAACAAGGTATTATTTTAAAGGAGCATCATAATTATATAGGTAGTTTTGTAATCCTTATTGCACATTTATAGTTTGATAGTTTGACAAATTTTTATGTTATTATTTGAATACAAAGACAAATTTATTATATTTTAAATAAACTGCACTATCTCTTTATTTTTACTCCTAATTAGCCATATAAGTATCTAAGAATCTTATAAGATGAATTTTAATACCTTTACCTACACTTAAATCGACTGCATTATATCGAATAATTAATTTTCGCATAATTTTCAGCTTTGTCACTCAAAAGCTCACCAACACATACCAGCACATCACTTCTCTAAACTTTGAAAATTACTTCAACTCCAAAATACCATTTCGGAGCAAGCGCCTCATCCCTCCAAAATTCAAAAGAATCTTCCCCTAATTCCCTCACACCCTCCACAAACAAACAAAAACACAATCTCCACAAAACCACAAACAAACTCAAAATCCCAAATCCCTTCAAAACGAAAAAATCAAGCCGGGTTGACTTCCCCTTCCCCTCATTTCGGAGCCGTGCTCCGAAAAAATTTAAAAACCCGCATCAGAGCGCATGCGCGGCGCGCCTCCGCCACACCGTAATCTCCGGCCAATCGGAGCCCTCCGATCGACTTCCCCCACCCCTCGCCGGCTGAGCCCGTGCTCTGGCCATTTATCTTCTTCGCCAAAGCGAGTATAAACGAAAAACATGTGCAAAAAGTCGCGAGAAGGTTTAACAATTTCGCAGTGAAAATTCGAGGGGAACTAAAGTTCGAGAGAACCGTTAAAACGCGGCTTCCGTTCGCGACTGTCAGTACCGACAAACCCATCAATCACCTTATTACTCAACGTCATAAATCAAAACAGTAAAACAATAATCTCATCATCCAATTAATCTCCATCATTCCCTCATCCAAAACAAATCCAACCTCCCCAGAACGCAGTGAAAAAAGCAAAAAAAAAAATCGCCAAATCCCGCATACACACACCAGTACAGTCCCCCAGCTCTCGCGGCGCAGCGAGCGCTAGGCACGTGGTGTGCGCTCTCCCTCTCTCTCTCTCTCCTCTCCGGCTCGTTCCTCGTGAAACTTGCGCGCGCGCGCCAGAGCCCGAGGAGACGTCGCCAGGGTAAGAGTGTGTGTCTGTGTCGCGAGTCCGCGGAGCTCTCGTCCGGCGTGTGCTGTGCGGAGACATTTCCATACAAGCAAGAAAAAGAGAAGAAAGAAACGTTCTCTCTCTCTCTCTCTCTCGCAGACGCTTGCACGCGGTCACGGTGATAAGTATATACACGACGAGGAGGGCCGGAGAGTGCCAGAGCGCTCTCTTGGTGAGGAAGAAACAAGCGAGCGATCTGAAAGCAGGAGGAAAAAACGTGTGCTTGAGAGAAGAGGAAGGAGAGAGAGGATATAGGAGGTAATCGAGGCGGTGACGAAAGGAGAGATCCAAGGAGTTGGCATGGCACTGGGCTCGCAGCTAGAGGCAGCGCAGGACGAGACGACGACGGCGACGGGCAGCGTTAAGGTCCAGCCGCTGCTCAACGGCAGGACGAGCGATGAACCCGGTGAGTAGTCTCTCTCTTTTACTCCGCGAGCCTTGATATAAAACATGTCTCTTTGAACATGGATCGGATCGGTCACTCGAGAAAACCACCTCGTGCTCTCTGTGTCTGAAATCCTCCGATCGCCCAATGAATCGCCGAGCGAGAAAGAGAGAGACAGAGAGGTTAAGGGTACAAAAGTCGACGTTACGTAACGCCGCGCGTTTCAAAAAGTCGATAAAGCGCGCCGCCGGTATACTGTGCGGCTCGCGCACCTCCGCGTCTTCGTCCAGCTTGCCGTCTTGCGAGCTTTAATTTTTTGTTTTCATCATCTCGTTAATATAGGCAAGGAGATCGCGCGCTAGCCACCACGAGGAGATCGCCGCCGTCGTAGACGACGAGGGGGGGCCCGGCGAGCGCCGAGAGCCGGTTATATAACGCGCGTCTGTGTGCGTGAGTGTGTCTCTGCGCGCTCGCGCTGCTCGCCTCTCCGGGGTCATGTGAGAGAGAACGCGAGTAAGGCGGATAGGCGAACGCTCCGGTGGCTTGTCTGCACCGGGAAGCAGCGTCTAGCAGAAGACAAGAGCAGACGATGCGTGCAGGGAGAGGGTTGGGGGGTTGAGAGGGTGGCTTGGAGTTTGGGGTGAGGGAGGATGGTTTAGAGTTGGGGGGGATGGTTGGTGGAGGTGGTTTATGGTGAGGGTTGTTGGACGTGGGGTTAGTGGAGAATTGGCGGTTGGGTTTGACTGGTGTTTGTTGCATTGGGTGAAGATGTAAACGGGGTTTGTGAATTTGAAAGATGTAATAAATGTTCGAGTTTTAAATGAAAATGATGTTGGATTTGTGTTGTATTGGTGATGAAAGCTTGATCGATGTGTATTCTTTAATTAGGAAGCTGTTTAATGTGATGATTGAGGTTTAAATTGCTTTGTGATATAACATAGTTCTATCGCACATTTTCGCAACTACTTGCAATCGCCTTTCATTGTCGGAAAATGTTGTTTCGAAGCAATTTGGCATAATTTTGCGAAATCATCTTGTTTCATTTGTTTTTAATCGTAAAAGTAAACTTAAGTGTACTTCAGCAATAATTACTCAACACTTTCTCTAATAAATCCTCCATTGTATTATTAATTATCAAAAACACACATCTATCAAACATGAAAACCTTACATAAAAAAAAAAAACAAAACTAAACAAAACCGATTACAGCTACAACTCTCCCTACAAAACAAAACCACCATCATCCACCCACACCCCCTTCAAAACAACCCCATCCCAACCAAACTAACCCCCAACCTCACCACGTGCTCTCGCATCAACCCAAAATCTCTCAATCCACCTCTCAACCTCTCCACCTCCAATTATAAACCGATCAGCGCACGCATCCCCCCTCCCCACCCCCATCAAGCCGAATTACACGGCAAATCAGTTCTCGCGTGTGTACAGAGGCGAATCCGATCGCTTACGCACCCGAAATCGATGCGGCGGCGTTTCAGGCGCCGAGCGCACGATTGCATCATGATGCGCGCGGCTGCGGGCGCGTGCCAGCCCAATAATTTTATCGGCGACCAGACAGCTCTCTTTTCCTTTTTAATACGCGGAGCTTTTCTTGCGCGTGTGAGGATGGTGTTGCTAGAGGCTTTTAATTCAGCGGAGGAAGTTTTGATTGCGATAAGGGCGGACGCGTGAATTCCCCGGCGGAGTTGTTTTGAATAATCGCACTGTTGGACAGTGGTATTATCGCGGTGTGGCTTTGTCAGGAGAGATTGAGTATATAGATAAGAGCGAGGGTATTTTTAAGCGTTGCCAAATATATATATGTTGTTAGACGGCAGGCCTGTTGGGAAAGAATTCGGCGCGGCGTTGTGATACGTTTTGAATGCGGTGTTTAGTATTGGATTATTTGTGGTGGATTATTCAATTATCCAACTGAATTAGAAAATCTAAATGGTTTTATTATAATTTTTTATTTATTATTATGTCTAAATTCGTGTATGTTTGCGGTTTATGTGTAAGAGAATACCTTTAGTGATCAACTACAAAAGACTTAATTAAACATAAGTAGATATTTACAGTTACTTCAGATAAGCTATCAAAGAAATGTATATCTAAAACAATCAATATAGAATTAAGTTTCATATTCTTTTATAAAAAGTTTAATGACTTTTTTTATTATTTTTATCTCAAATAAGTTAACTTTTAAATTTGCAAATATATATATATAATATTATTGTAATCATTGTATTGTTATTAAAGTTTATAAGCGAATATTCGATAAATTAATTCGTATTCAAATTACACACCTTATTAAGTATATTATTATAGCTCTTTTAGCTATAAGCCCTGTAGGGTATAAAATTTTCATATTTAATATTGAACTGACGGTAGTCGAACAGGAGGTTGGTTATCTACATTATGAATGGAATATTCGTCATAAAATATGAACAATCTACTAAAATACAGTTTATAATAAAAATAGAATGCATTTCTATTTTAATAAATTAATTTAATAAATTAATAGGCTTACGGTAGAGTTTTAAACTACCCCTGTTAAATTTTTACTATTTTCGATTAAAACGTAGATGAAAATTCAAAATTTTTTTTTACTTTATAAAAAAATTAATAAGCATATCCAGCAATTACATTCTCAACGTGTTTCTTGATTTACGATAAAATTAGATTTATGGGCAATGTTAAAATTACGTAACTTAAAAAACAATGTAATACGTAAGATTCTTCGCAAAGATTTTTTTTAAAGAAGCAAATGTAGTGCGTGTCTTCTTGAAGAATCGCGAACCGTTAAAATCGGTTGGTTACCATACGGAAGAAACGAAGGATTACGATCAGATTTCTATATAAACTCTTGCTTACACAACGCGAGCCGGTGATATCAAATCTTCCCAATTTTTTCCGTGTATACATCAAGATAGCGCGTCGCCAATATTTATAAACCTTCAAAAAATCCTAAAAAATTAAATAACCACAAATCAATTTTCTCTCTCCAAAATTCCCTCACAACTCAAAAACACTAAACAATCAACAAGTTTCAAACTCTAAATCCCCCTAAACACTTCCAATCTCTCCATTACAACCAAAAATCCTAACAAACCCTCTCGGCAACAAGCCCCAAGCGCAAACAGAATTTCACTCCTGACAGAGAACCGCTCGGCGAGCGCATAAATGCATTATTCAGCGGTATATCCCGACAGAGACTTGGGCGGCCGCGCCACGACGTCTCGAGTGCTCGCACGCAGCGTAGGGTTAAAGGCACGCGGCGGAGTATATAACAATCGATAGCCGTTTCTGTATACGTGGATGTGTATACAGGCGTCACGGCGTGCACGCGAAATATAGTTGGTTATATATAAATGGGATGTGTGTTCGGAAGCCGGAGGAGATTGAGGAGTGCGCGCGTTTCCTTGGCTCCGAGTTGGTTTTGTTTTGTTTGGTGGGTGGGGGTTGGGGAAGAGTTGGTTTTTAATTGGATTTAGAGGATTTGTTGAGGGTTTTTTAAGGATCTCTTGAGAATTATATTTTTTTTCTTTTTGGTTTTAGTTTGGTAAAGATTTTGAGTCTGCTGGAATGAATTTTATATAATTGATAGGCGATATTGGTTCTCGAAAAATTCTCCGACATTTAGGTTTTTTTTTTACTTTATCTTGGTATGCTCGTCGTTGTCCAATACTTTTTACGCGGCGAGCTATATATTTAGCGGCAAAAAATTGAGATTATTTTTTTTATAAAAGAAATATTTATGAGAAAAATTTTCCGTCTTCTATATAATATTAGATTACGAAATGACGGAGGCAAGAGTGCGAGCAGAAAGAAGACGTTTATTTATTGAGTGTTTCATCTCGACGTCGGTTACGTCGTTCTCTCGTAATGAGTAATGATATATTAAATCATATTTAATCAATCGTAGCTTTAAGTGACACTTTATTTTCCAAGATATAAAGACATAATTATTATATATACACCTTCTCGAATAGAAAATTAAGTAGGTTCTAATTAGAACCTAAATAGGTTGCCTATTTATTATTATAATTGCGGCCATTGGTCATGCCCCCCTCCCCCTAATTAGGCCTTGTTAAAAGCTAAAGAAATTTCATTACTAAGTATTCATCAAAATTTCAGACTCTCGATATAATTAAATCATTCCATCTCGAACTTTCGCACAATAGAGATCAGAGTAAAATCGCGCAACAAAACTTTTCGCGCGCAGCGTTAAACGCTCGTGTTTATCTTACATAATTAGGTAAACGACGCGCGCGTGCACTCGCGGGTTAACGAACCGCGCGACTTAAGCTCTATTATATACAGCTTCTCCCGGCGCGTGACATAACTTAACACTCGCAAAAACAAAAAAAATCTCACTCACGCATTTCCGTCCCCTTCAAAAAACGCAAAACCGTCTCCCCTCGCGTATATACAACTTCGCGCATATATACATGCGCACATATCCGGCCCAGCGGAGCAACGTTCGTTCACCCTAATTAATACTTTCTCAAAGCTCTCTTAGCGACGCGACGTGCCGCCTTGACCTCCTGGCGTCGGCGCATCTAATTTGTGCGCTTTCCTTCCATCAGCGCGCCGGCAGTTTGCTGTCTTCCTCGCGCGGCGACTGGCATAAGTAGAAACGCACACGTGCGGCTCACTTGGAGAAAGCGTTGTCCCTTTTTTCTCTCTCCCCCCTTTCTCCGCTTTCAGCCCTTCTTCCCACAGTATATATACAGTCTCTAAGCTCGACGGTTTCGTTTTTGGAAATTCTTAGGCGATGAGCAAGCGCATGTGTTATAGTATTGTTTTTCGTGAGAGCTGCTAGAGCGGAGGGAGATTGATTGATTGATCGATTTGTTTACTGGCGCGGCGCGGGCTGCAGCGCGCGCTGCGCTCGATCGGTTAATGACTTTTCTGCGCGTTTTACGATTCTATATGCCGGCTAACTCTCCCGCGGCCAAGAGCTCGATTTATCTTTTAGCCGAGATTTCCGAGCGCTCGGGGTATTGTGCGGATCGGAGATTTTTCCGGGAGGCTCTTGGGTGGTTTCTTGATGCTTGATGGGTGATGGATATCGCGTTGATTATGGGCTAATTGTGTTGTATAGGAACAAGTTGTTTGGGAATAATTAATATTTATCATAGCTCGCAGTGTATTTGATGCGTGTCTAATGTAAGGAGCGTGAGAGGTTGTATTTTGTAGATTTAATTAGTAATTTTTCATAATACGAGATATTTGTACACTGTGATTAAATGTAATGATCTTGCATGTTAAGATTATCGTAAAAAGCGGCAAACATTATTCAGCAATAAATTCATTAGTTATGGCTTTGATGAGTCAACTAAAGAAGCTAAAAGTTGATAAAAAGAATCGGCTGATTAAAACATCATATTGGAGTGATATGATTACTTTCACCGAACGTCCAAAAGCTACATCTCGCGATTAAGGCACCGATATATGATAATTTTTATCCTAAAATGATCATTTCGTAATCAGGATTCCGTGATAATGATGAGCCTTTGTTAAAAATGTTTGATTTCACGCAACAAATCTCTATCTTCTATATGAAATCAGGCTTAAGATAAAAAAAAAGAAACGATATTATTAAAACTAAAACTCTCTTACATAACACTCATCGCGCCCAATCACTGCCCTTTAATCGAGCCGAAACCCATCGCACAACCCAACACAAAATCCAAAACAGCCGAAGCGAGCGCGCAGGAGCTAAAAGCGAAGTCAGCAAGAGAAAAAAAAAACCTAAAGCGCTGCCGAACAATGGCGAAAAAAGAGAAAGAGATAATAGGGGTTATCGGCTCTCTCGTCGGCTGCGTCTGGTACAAGTGAGCTTTTTCGCGCATTGTCGTGTCTGTATACGCGCGCGCGCGCTATACACAAGTGCCTTTATAATAAGCGCTCCTTCGCGCGTGCGTTCACGCATATATTGTTTTGTAAGCGGCGCTCTCGAGTCGAGAAATGCATGCCAGAGCGCGCGGCTCTCTTCGATTACGTTGCCGAGCGATGTCTCGGTCGATGATTATCGGGGCCGTCGATTAATACGCGGGATCTTGTTGAGATATTCTATATAGTTTTATTTTATTCTATTTTTTTTGGTTTGGTTGTGTAGGTAGGCTTGGAGTTGTTTTTTTGGAGTGTGTATTGCTGGTGGTTTTTTGTGGGTCGGGTTTTTTAAGTGGGTTTGAATTATAAGCGTTTGCTGGGGGTTGCGTTGGATAATTTTAGCGCTGATTATTTATAGTTATTATGCAGAAATGTGGCTGCATAAATGATGGAGTATGGACGGATGTGTCGAGGCTCGTTTAATCTAATAGTATAATTATGCATAATTTTATTCTTTTTATTTTTGTTTGGAATATTCTTTTTTAAGCGGAGATCACATAAATTATTTATCAAACATTTTGCTTGAAAATATATTTTAAAAAAAATTGTCATGATAAATAGTCTATAAATTTTTGCTTAAAGTAAAGATTTATCATATTATAATACAATATATTCGATTTTAA
This sequence comes from Eupelmus urozonus, assembly GCA_900480035.1. Taxonomy (NCBI): domain Eukaryota; kingdom Metazoa; phylum Arthropoda; class Insecta; order Hymenoptera; family Eupelmidae; genus Eupelmus; species Eupelmus urozonus. Next base: position 28,823 of record UELX01000887.1, read on the forward strand.
AAACAACAAATAACAGATAAAAGTATTCAGAGATTTTGAATAAGATAACAGCTAAAGCCTACCAAAAGCCAACCAATGCATGTTTAGTAACTAAATATTCCGGGATACCTAGGCACGACAAACGATCTTTTTTTTCCTTTCTTCAAACCTCTGGACACTTATTTACATAGGACCTTGGAGACGAACTGTACACACGATGCATATACGTATACAGTATTCTAATCTGTCTGTTCCCGCGCTAGCTTATCTGTCTCGATTTGGATAAAGAGCGCCTCTGAGTGGAGAAAATTCTGTAAAGCTCTCACGTATTCTTAAAGAAGATACAAATTTTTATTCGAGATTTGTAAATATAAGTAAATTTATTCCAGTTTTATTCGCGACAAATTAATTAATTTGATTTAATATACTATGATAACGGTAAATAATCGTAAACTTGAATGAACATAAATATCTAATCGAAAAATCTAAACATTCAATAAAATTATATTAAAATTAACATAAATAAACCTCTCCTCTCTCAATCATCTACATTCAATTCCAAAAATCCTTTATCCCTCATCCAAAAATTACACGAACAAACAATCCTTATAACCTAACTCAAACGTCCACTTCAACCTATCCGCGATGCAGGCGCGGGAAGATCAGGAGAAAATCGGCGATCGACGTGGCCGCATCGGATGGATGTCACCATGCCTATAAGCCGGTATATATATAAAGATCGATGGAAATAGTCCGGCATTCGAGAGTGCGCACTATTTACATTGCCGTTTATTTATAAAAGCCTCCCCCCAAGAGGGAGAAAGAGAGAGGGGGCAGAGTCGCATGTGCAAAGCTCGCTTCTTCTTTCGCGTCTCGTGCAACGCGCGCAGCGATCCTCGTCACCGGCATGAAGCGAGAGAGGTTGGCTTTTTTACTTCTGTCAGACGTCTCGAGGCTTGCCTATATAGGCTCGATATTGCGGGCCTGGCGTCCGGTCTTTTGAGAATGGTTGTTGTCAAGCGCGAGAGAGATTTAATGTTGTAATGTTGAGCGTTTTTTTGAGTTTTTTTTAAAATTATTTTTATCGTATTTATAAGCGTAAATCAGGCTAAATATATTTAAGGTTTGTTAAAAAATATATTCTTATGCGTTTAAGTAGGTGTAACTTCTGTAACGAGTTTTTCCATAAATGACTGCACTACAAAGTCAAACATTACGCGTAGTTTAACGAAACTCTTACGTATTTTGTCCATATTTGAATAGAAGTTCGTCAAACATTTAATACAAATTTTGCAAAGTCCCATATCGTTGCTCACCACCAAGTAATTCATTTAGCGACAAATTTTTTTTGCAAATATTACGTAAACTGTCGCATTTAAATATTAATTTTCGTACAAACAAGTTTGTTGTACTTTTAAATTAACTAAATGTATATTTCCCTTAAAATATAAAATATATTTTATGTGCAGTTAATTTTGAAAGAGTGTTACCTTATTTCTATTTTGCTATTGTCAATAATTATTAGTTTAATTATGACATTGAATTTATATAAAAATATAGCTGTACTATTTTTTAAATAATTTAACTTATCAAATCCAGATTACTATTAGAATAGTCAGCCTTTTGAAAATTAAAAATAATATGATTACATAAATTGTATATAATTAATAGATTCAAATTTCAGAATTATAATAATGACATTGCATGATATTAGTCCAAAGTAGATAATGGGTTTAAGCTAGAATTGCATCTGTCACAAATGAGATTGGTTTAGACTATAATATGTTATGAATTTTTAATATTTATAACTTATTTGAGATTAAAGCTATTATAGCTTTAAGTCCTCGACTATTATTTTGACAGTGTTTCTGACACAACAGTTAGGGTGAGTTTCAAGAGCTAAAGTTAGGCCATCAGATGTAGTTCAGGTGAATCTAGGGAGATCAAAGTTGCCGAGTATTATAAATTCAGCAGAATAAGGATATAAGTCATGTTGAAACTTTAAATATGTGACAAGTATGATTATTCCTTCAAATTCCTTTTAATTTAATAATCCCTAATATCCTGAAATTATCTTCTTTCATTAGTTATTAAACGTTACTGTTTATTAGTCTTTAATTTATCCATTTTCGATTGTAATTTCCAAATTATCTACTAATTTAGTAGAATATCTAGATATTTAATAGTAAAGTTTAAACCACCACAATCTACCATAAGTTCAATAAAGAACTTTAATATTGGAGAATATAGAAAGTCGAAAATAAAATGTTTCATTAGAACATCAAGATAATTTGTTTCTCTGATAAACTTGACGATAATATCGGTAAATTTAACCGATAAGATTGTTGGGAATCTAAGAATATTCTATAGGAGAAAGTTTTTACAGTGATTTGTGTTCTTAGAATTTATGATAAATTTAGAATGAATTATTATAAAAATCTAAAATAAATTACTTTTTTTATATTTAAAACATTAAACATGTAAAATGCAATAATTACAGCTTATGTTTAATAACTATCTTGCTCAATGATTTTTCTTCTAAAAGAATCGTTAAAACATATTTATTCTACCACTTTTACGACAGTACGGGTTGAACTGCGTACGTTAATGGACGTTCTTAAGTACTGCGGTCTAATCTACAACTGAAACTATTTCTAGCACAAATGTCAGTTCTAGAAAAGAGAGAGGAAGGCACATTGGAACTGACAAATGTGAGAGAAATAGAAAAGAATAACGTTACCGAGGTAAAAGTTATGTCATGTTAAAGAAATATATCTGAAACTTTTGCCGAGTTATGTAATTAGAAAGATTAAAATTATTAATTGAAACAAATTCGAATGTCTGCTGATAAAATCTACTTGACACGAACAAATCTTGTTATTAGACCAATTTATTTAATGAAAATGAAATTGTATTCTTTTTTCGAGTAGGAATTAATTAAAAGTGATTGTAATAACCTATATGTCTAGAATAAAGTATTGATCTATAACGTCTATATTAATACATTTATGAAAAATCATGATTAAACTTAACACTTGTAAATTTAATTAAATCCTTTCGAAAATTCCTTTATCCCTTTAAAAATGTATGTGTATTAACTTAAATGCATTTTACCTGGTCGTATATACTAATAATTTAATTCGGATTTATATATAATAAAATAAATAAAAATTGAATGGCATATTGCCCAATATTTATTACTTTAGTTCAAACTTAGTCGTTGCTCATGAAATCCCACAACATTACTTTATTTATTGTTAAAATTGCTAAATTTTTTTCGCACGTTTAAACGAAAAGAAATCTTAGAAAAATCAATCTCAAGATTACTTAAGAATACCAACCCTTAAAAATAATTAAATAAAAAAAAACTATTAACACAGAAACAAAGTACTGAATAAAACGTCTCTTTATTGTTGCAGTCCCAGTGAAAAAACAGAATGGCGAGGAAGTCGGCAGTGCCAGCAACTCCACGGAGAACATCCTCGAGAAGGGCGAAGTCGAAGCCACCAAAGAGGGCGAGAAGGAAAAAAATAAGGATGAAGCCAAGAGCAAAGACGAAAAGGAGCCCGAGTCCGACAAGGACAAGGACGCCGCCAACGAACAGGAGGTCGTCTTTATTCAGGACATGGGCTTCACCGTGAAAATCGTCAGCCCTGGCGCCGAGCCCTTCGACATTCAGGTCTCCAGCATGGAGCTCGTTCAGGTTGGTCATTTTTTTAAGGATGTGTTTTTTGCGCGATTGCTGCATAGATGGCGAATTCTTTGATTGGAAGGTATTTTACTTTTTTGCTTGCACTGGATGGATAGAGTAAATACGAGGATATCGAATGATATAATGACTTTTGAGATATAGTTTAATTTAAATTCTTTAAATGCTCTGACAACATTTTTTTTTTGTCGCTTCTGGTCTTGTTCGTGGAATACCTTTACATTAAAGATGAACCAATAGCATTTGAATTATTCTTTGTATCGATGCATTATTCATGTAGAGTAAATTGTAAAAGTAAATTTAAAAAAATTCTTTTTACGGAATATTAGTATAACAAATGTATACAAAAAATTAACCTTTATAATTCTTTTGAAAAAAAGTACTTTTCTAGTAAAGTGAAACATTTTCAGTTGATTATAATCTTTATTATACAACGCTTATAAGCACATTAACGTCTTCAATAAAAAAAGAATTTTTAAAAAACATTTACTCGCTTAAAAGTCGAAAGCCAGATTACCTTTTCCATCACGCATTCACTATCTCCATACCTTCACAGGAGATCCACCAGCTGCTGATGGACCGCGAGGACACGTGTCACCGCACCTGCTTCTCGCTCCAGCTCGACGGCAACACCCTCGACAATTTCGCCGAACTGAAGAACATCGAAGGCTTGAAAGAAGGCTCAGTAATCAAGGTAGTCGAGGAACCGTACACAATGCGCGAGGCGCGCATCCACGTCAGACACGTGCGCGACCTGCTGAAGTCGGTCGATCCCGCCGACGCCTACAACGGCGTCGAGTGCAGCAGTCTGTCCTTCCTGAACGTCGTCACCAATGGCGACATACTGGAGAAGAAAAAGTCCAGGGCAGATTCGGTGGATTGTACGCCGCCGGACTATATTATACCAGGCTGCAAGGACAGACCGCTGCTGCCGCTGCAGCCTCAGGCTAAGGAGCAGAAGTGCCCGCCGTGCTTAAAGGTGCGTTGAAGGATGTGTATGATGTTTTATTTAAGAGAAGATGAGGTTTAGTAAGGTGGTTTTGGGTTGTAGTATAGTATTATAGAATAGTAGATGTTATGACGTTTAAATGGATTTAGAATGATGAGATTTATAAGTATTATCTTCTAAAGTTAATGGTGTATAGGAAAAAATGTTCAAATACAGCAACAAATTACTTTTTAAACAAGCAATATAACTGATCTCATTTAAATTGTCCAGGTTTTAACAACATCGGGTTGGAATCCGCCGCCGGGTTATCGCAAGCTCCACGGCGACCTGATGTACCTACACGTGGTGACATTGGAGGAGAAGCAGTACTATCTTACCGCGTGCGCACGCGGTTTCTTCGTCAATCAATCGACCAAGGATACCTTTAATCCAAAGCCCGCGACACCCAGCCACCTCTGCCACAGTCTCATCGAGCTTCTCAACCAGCTGAGTCCGGCTTTCAAACGAGGATTTGCCGCCATGCAGCGTCGCCGAACCCAGCGACATCCGTTCGAGAGGGTCGCTACGCCATATCAGCTTTACGCCTGGAGTGCACCGCAAACCGAGCACACCATCGATGCCATTCGGGCCGAAGACAGTGAGTAAAATTGCCCGGCTCTGTGAGCTTGAAATAAAGAATGTTAAGTATAGATTAAGTTTGAAATTTGTGTTATTTTTTCGATAGCGTTTTCTTCGAAACTTGGTTATGAAGAACACATCCCTGGTCAGACCAGAGATTGGAACGAAGAACTTCAAACCACGAGAGAATTACCGCGAAAAAATCTTCCGGAAAGATTACTAAGAGAGCGAGCAATATTCAAGGTAATATATTATCATCAATTTATTATTGTTACCAGGATAATGTGTTACCCATAAAAACGGTGTAGAAGTCGTTGATAAAGTAATCGAAAATTGAATTCGTTTATTTATAACGCTTTTGTTATGCTCATATTACAGGTGCATAGCGACTTTGTAGCAGCGGCTACACGAGGTGCAGTAGCTGTAATTGATGGCAACGTTATGGCCATCAATCCGGGCGAGGAGCCGAAAATGCAGATGTTTATCTGGAACAACATATTCTTCTCACTTGGATTCGACGTACGCGATCATTATAAAGAACTCGGCGGCGATGCCGCTGCCTTCGTTGCTCCTCGCAATGATCTTCAGGGTGTCAGGGTGTACGCGGCCGTCGATCTCCCTGGCTTGTACACTCTTGGAACCGTTGTTATTGATTACAGGTAAACGATAATTTAAAACTATAACTATTCATTGTTTTAAACTTTATAATTTTGTTCTTAATAAACAGGTATTAGTAAAATTCTTTTTAAATAATAACACTTTTAATAAAAATGTATAGTTCAATTTTTTAATTTAATAACTTTCTTAAATTGTTTTAGGGGATACCGAGTTACAGCACAATCCATTATTCCTGGAATTTTGGAGCGCGAACAAGAACAATCAGTAGTTTATGGTTCTATTGATTTTGGAAAGACGGTTCTTACTCATCCAAAATATATGGAATTGGTAAATAAATTGACTATTATTTAAAAAAATACAAATAAATTTATTAAAATATTTTTTAATTCAGCTCAATAAAGCTGGACAGCAACTAAAAATTCTACCGCACAAAGTTATAAATGATGCCGGCGAAGAAATAGAACTTTGCAGTAGCGTAGAGTGCAAAGGCATCATCGGTAACGATTCACGTCACTATGTTTTGGATCTGTTACGAACTTTCCCACCTGATGTTAATTTCTTGAAACGTACGTAAAGTATAATATTATTACCTAAACTTACTTTTTAAATAAAAAATAAAAGCTTAAATTTGTCATTCATTTATCAGTTGAAGGTGTTGAATTAAGTAAAGAAGCTCGAGCTCTCGGTTTTCCAGTTGAACATAAGCACAAATTAGCTTGTCTTCGACAAGAATTAATCGATTCTTTTGTAGAATCAAGATACGTTCAATTTATCAAACATGCTGCAGTGCATTTACAGCAACTTACATTTACCAAACGAGCTCAAAAAGAGAAAGAAGTTCCTCAGAAGGAAGTTTGCGCAAAAGTAAGAATCTAACATTTTGGTTTTATTCATATCAATTGTAATATAGAATGTAAAATAATTATGTTTTTCTGGTTTAATAAAGGAAGAGAAAAAAGAAGAACCAAATAATGCAGCTGTTGACAGCAATAAAGAAGATTCTACTCAATCTACGATTGAAGCTGACGAGGCTAAAAAAATTGTTGAAAGTATCACTGATTCAATCACAGGAGGAGAAAAACAAGAATGTATATATTTTTATATTTTTATTTAATTTAATTATATATTTAAGTGGATATGTAACTATTTGATCAATTGTTTTATAGTGGAAGAAAGTACAAAAGAGATAGTTCGTAGAGCAGCCGCTGCAGTCGGCAGCTTACGAGAAACAGAATTTGATGTAAAATTCAATCCAGACGTTTTTTCACCGGGTGTTCGACATCCAGATACCAATGGACCAGCTTTAAAGAAACAGAGGCAACTTGTTAAAGATGCTGCAGACTTTTTATTAACCGTCCAACTTCCTACTTTCGTAAGTATTATATCTTTTACAGAAAACAGATACTGGTGTTTCATAAATTATGTATAACCCTTACAAAATTTTTAATTTTAGATTCGTGAGTGCTTGGACCATACACCAGCGGCCATGGATGGTAGTACTTTAGTAGAAGCACTGCACGGAAGGGGTATCAATGTTAGATATCTCGGTAAATTAGCAGCAATGTTAGCAGCAGTTCCTCAGTTGCAATATCTTCATCGGATTGCTGTATCTGAGTTAATTCTTCGATCAGCAAAACATATTTTCACTGCATATATGCAGGTATTACTCAACAAATTTATTAAATACATGTATTTATTGTGTATGATAGTTTAATCATTTAAAACTACTTTTAGGGTGCTGAACTAATGAGCTTATCCGCGGCAATCAGTCACTTTTTGAACTGTTTCTTATCTTCCGCGCAAGTAATACATCCGCAACAAAATATTGAAGAATTACAGAGTAAAACAGCTAAACGCCGCAATAAGAGGAAGGGTAGAAATAATGGGCCTCAGCAGTCCGAAGTAGAATGGGCGTCTTTGACTTCGAAGTCTCTTTGGCAACAGATCAAAGCTGATCTAAAGAGCTATTACGATTGGGAATGTCCTACACCTGAATCCTTAGATGTGACCATTGATCATTTTCATTTACAGAAAATCTCACTGTTTCGGGCTTTTTGCATTAAAACGGGTATTCAAATACTATTGAGAGAGTACAATTTTGAGAATAAAAATCGTGCTACATTTTTTGAAGAAGATATTCTTAATATCTTCCCAGTCGTCAAACATATTAATCCTAGGGTAAGTTAATCGTAGGGTTATTATTTTGTTCTTTAAGCTTTTATTAAATTAGGGAATCAGAAATTGTTCTAAATGCTTATTATGTATTGATAAGTACATTTTTTTATCGACAGGCTAGCGATGCTTACAATTTTTATACAACTGGTCAAAACAAAATTCAGCAAGGATACTTAAAAGATGGTTACGAGCTCATCAATGAGGCTCTCAATTTGCTGAATAATGTATATGGTGCCATGCATCCGGAAATTGCACAATGTCTCCGAATGCTAGCGAGATTAAACTATATCATGGGAGATCACGCTGAAGCTCTTGCGACTCAACAAAAAGCCGTCCTAATGTCGGAGCGAGTTAACGGCATAGATCATCCTTACACGATTACTGAATATGTAAGTATTCTAATACAAATACTCTTACAATCTATTAAAAAAAGTTTATTTAATTCAAACTTATACTTTGAATGGATATCTTTTTTAGATTCACATGGCCTTATACTCATTTGCTAATGGTCAAGTTTCTGCATCACTAAGACTTTTATACAGAGCTAGATATCTAGCATTACTTGTATGCGGCGAAGATCATCCTGAAGTAGCTTTACTTGATGTGAGTATTATTTTTATAATGAACTTTTTAGATTCATAAGATAAAGATCTAACCAATGTTTTAATTTTTCAGAGCAATATTTCATTGATCCTACATGCAGTTGGCGAGTATGAGCTCTCTCTGCGCTTTTTGGAACACGCACTCGCTTTAAATCTGCGTTACCATGGACCACGTTCCTTGAAAGTCGCCGTCTCTTATCATCTCGTAGCCCGAACTCAGTCCTGCATGGGTGATTTCCGAGCGGCACTGAACAATGAGAAAGAGACATATGCCATTTACAAACAGCAGTTGGGCGAGGATCACGAAAAAACTAAGGAGAGCAGCGATTGCCTACGCCACCTCACCCAGCAGGCTGTTGTTCTACAGAAAAAGATGAATGAGATCTACACGGGCAAGACCGGCGTCAGTCTACCTCCCATACAGATTCAACCGCCAAGCATGGGTTCGGTTCTCGATATGCTCAACGTCATCAATGGCATTCTTTTCGTACAGATTAGCCAGCAGGACATTGAGAATTTTAAAGCGGAAATAGCGAAACGTCAACCCAGCGCGACTGTTACTACCCTCGACATGATGAATGGCGACGAGCCCAAAAAAGAGCCTGCCGCCATTGCCGCTGAAAGCTGAGCTGTTGGTCCCCGCGCTCGCGCACACTGGCGTCTCTTTCACTATGGTTTTTAATAAAAACGTACATCCTAGTCTTCGAAAAAGGGAGCTTGCGTCGCTTTCTATATTTTGAACTTTAAAAGTTTACGATCGGTGGATAGTTACTGAAATAATTTTTTAAACGTTTTATTCTTAACTGTAGAGAGTGAAAAGTTGCAATAATTTAAATTAAATCAAGATCATAGTATTTTTTTAGCTAATACTAAAATTGAAGGTCATTTATGACTGTAAAATTAATTTCGAATATTTCAACACTATTCGATTTAACTTTTAACTCTGTAATTTAAGAGTATTTTAAAACATGCAAGAAGACAAAGATATTGTTTTTTAGTAACTATCTATTGAAATTACACTTTTGTATATTCCCCATCGTAGAAATAATAACAAGAAAGTGAATTGGAAAATAAGAAAGGGATTAAATGCGACAAAAAGAGATGAGAAGAGGAGAACAATATAGCTTTTAAGAGCGACGGATACGTTGAAAGTTCTACCGTGTATCGGTTTCCGATGCAGCATATACATGCGATTTTGTTATCAACAAGTGCTGAAGAATCTACAAGTGCCACGCTGTAAAAGAAAGATATTGTTATGACTAGATTCTCGCGAAAAAAATGTGAGCAACGTTATACAGCGAATTAACATTCTACCATGGCTAGGAAATTTTGAATGGAATACTTTTAAGACGATTATAAATGATACATTGATTTACGCTTCAGCTATAATAGTAAACAATTTTTTTAGAAAAGATTTTCTAAAAAGTTTTTCTTAAAGTTTCTTAAAACTTAGAAACTTTTTTAAGAAATTTATTTAATTTTTTTATTATGTGCATGAAGCATGATTAATAAATAGTATGGTCGACAATATCAACCAATTTATCAACAGCTTCAAATAAAAAAATCATATCTTTTATGTAGAAGCACGGAAGATACGATTTTTTTAATTAGAGTCGTTGATACCTTTTTGATAATAAGGTTGTATTCACACGAAATTGATATAATATACTGAAAAAATCAATATCTATTAAACAAATAGTAATAGTTCATTTTTAAAGTTTTCATACACATACTGCGTAGAACAGTCACAAAAAACACGTTTTTGTCTTTTCTATGAATTTTAATTCAATTTCCTAGCCAACATTTTATAAAAAACAAAAAAATCAATAAAAAAATAAAATAAAAGGAACAATATCGAGACTGTAAAAATATCGGGTGACTAATAAAAATTTAATTTCGCTGTCATCTGATCGGTATTTTTACAAACTCCAATAGCGATTTTTTATGAAAAGGTGCTCTGAAAGTTTTTTATAAACCTTCGTGAAATTGCACTCTTATTCGCGGAAAAATATATTACGAAAATTTCGTACAAGTAGAATTTTTCTTTACGGCCGAACAAATGAAACTCGTGTGATTCTTACTTATAGTTGTTATATTTCAGTATAATTAACTAATAATTGTTACATAAGCTTTTATTCATTTTTCATTCATTCTTTTTATTTAAAATTTTTTATTATTGCATTGGGGATATGATACACGATTTATTAAAGCAGAATCTTAAATGATTCATATTACTCAATTTACAAAATAATTTACAACAAAGACTGCACGTATGAGTAATGTAATCTCATCCGTTTAAAAGCCAAAAAGCGAAAAATTCCCAATTGCAATAAAGAGTTTATTAGAAGGTGTAGCTAAATTTATGCAAGCATTCGTAGAAACATTAACTTCAAATTTTTATCTTTTGCTTATTATTAAATATTTAAATATCTCGAACCTAATAAATAAGTTCATCGAGGATTCTAGTTTTACAATTTGATTTTCAGTAGGATGAAGGCATTTGTAAAATGAAAAAGATTTTTTTTATTTTGTACATCATTACAAAATCATGTGATCCATTCAGCTAATATCACAAATTTTCGTATATACGAGATTACGAATCAAACTCGATAAGGCTTCAGCTTTCATTTGTAACTTTAAGAAATGCTGTAATTTTATCACACAATATACAATGCAATAATTTATCGATCTAGAAAACACCAAAAGTGCTTCCTTCTTCTGCCAGTTGAATTTATCGTACGCATGGTGAAAAGAATTTTCAACTTTTTTGTTCCTCACTTACGGAAATAGGGTAGTCCTTTCAATAATTGATAACGCTAATCATTTTTTTTGCGAGTTTGTAGAGAACGTTTGTTTCTGTATAGTTTTTTTTCTATTTTTTGAGCGTAATACTAGATTTGAATGAAATAATACAGTAAAGTGATATAGTTAGCTCGCTACAATAAAGTTTTTTTTTTTTAAGAAAACTAAATAACGACGAAACGTTACTTCAGATTTCTGTTATAGTAGTGTTCAATTTAGAAATAAGCAACGTATTGTAGGTAGCCGTAGAATTAATAAGATTATTGTTACCAAAACGTTAATCTCCTTTTTATGCACTCTTTGTTAAAACTAAAAAAATACTATAAGTCAGAACTCCGAATCGACTGCAGATGTAATCAGAATCAGCATCAGGCGTTAAAATTAAAACAATAAAATGTAATGGGCCTGAAAGTGAATAAAACTGGAATTCATCTGTCGATCAGAGACTGTTGAATTCGAAACAAACGTAGCGCAATTATTTGTTAAAGCTACGTTGAAATTGTTGAAAGTAGTTTAAATTTTGTCAATTATCAATTGCGCTTCGCTGCTTTTCATTAATTTTTTATAGTTGTCCGAATAAGAATTGTTCGATAGGAAATGCGGCAGTGCTGATCGATGAGAAGTGTCAAAAGAAGCGACTTGCATGAGAGAACGTGTCATCAGTCATCGCTGTTTTCTTTCGATGTTTGTTAAACCAAACATTGTATTGCACTTGTTAGTGAAATTGTACCATACAAAGATATTAGCCGATAAGGATTAATTATAAATAAAGTTAAATACCTGATTTACATATATCAGCTGTTATGTAATTTGGTAAAAAAAAAACATCACGTTAAATAAATCATTTTATATACAAAACATAATCATATTATCCTAAGTTTGCAACTCTTTGGATTGACAACCTTTTTTTAAAGGGTCATCTTTTTTCAATTTTTTTTTTTTTCTTTTCTTTTTATTTGGTTTACTCGGTTGTTGTTTATGAAAAAATTCTCGAATATTCAGCTTATTTACTAAATATTGACGAAGAGTTTCTAAACTCAATTTACCGCCGTGGCCGCTTTCAAATAACATACAAATTCTTAGCATTTTTTTATCACCTATGTCTTCTTCTTCTTCGCTGTCATCTTCGCTGTCATCTTCCGAGTTGTCATCATTTTTACCTTTCTCCCCTACGAGAAGTGTACAAACTAATAATGGATCAGTATTTTCATTACATTTATCTTCATCTTTCGTATTTTTAGTTTCATTATCTGTATTTTGATCCTCATTTCCTTTGGATTTTGATTGATCTACCGACGACTTTTCAATTTCAATAACATGTTCTGAACTTTCTAAAATTTGTTTCTTTAAAGCTTCTTGACGCATAGCCATGCGACGTTTTCTTCTTGCATGAGTCCATGTATCCTCAAATCCTATCAGTTGACAAGCCCAAATAGGATCATCGTCATCATCTAATTCTATTTCTTTCATTTCAATCTACAAAAAAATTTTTTTAGTAAAACAAGAAATAGTTTTATTTTCTAATTATTATTGTTATAAAAATAATTATTTTACAAGATTTATTTATAATTGTTAAATAAAATATATAAACCTTTAGTTCAGTAATCCATTTTTTCAATGCTTCAACTGCTTCGTCTAAACAATTTAAACCTTCTTTGGCTGGAAAAACTATTTCCATAGATTTATTTTTTTTTATTTTTAACACCTCTCTTCTTGTCCTTATGACAGGTGCAGTAGTCAAATCGATTTCCTGTTTGGGTGCAAATGTCCAAGATATTCCCCATCTGAAATAAAAAATGAAGCGTTGGAAAATGCATGCATATTACATCTCTAGGCCGCAAAAGAGTTGGTGAAACTAGATCATGTTAATAGTATCACCATAGCTTTGGATGAGTAACAAGCAGTTGAATTTGGGATTTTTTTTGCTCTATGGTGTATATATTATTTCTGGCCAATAGTATTTTAGTTTTTTTTTGTTTTCCAGTCAGAAGCAAAAGTGACATTTTTGGCTTGCTATTACTATAGCAAAACAGAAAAGTTAAAAAGTTTTTTTTTTTATTATTTATATTCATACCTTTTAGTAAAACCTTGACAAAACTCTGTCCATGTTGTATTAAATATTTCTCTTTTTGTCAATTCTAATCTTAAATAAGCTAAAGTGCTTTTTTGACCAAACATAGTTGTGTATATTTTAATTTTATTTTTGTGTTCCAGACTTTCATCAATTAAACGTAAAATAAATTCTCTTTCTCCACCTTTCACTTCCAGCTCTTTTTCATTTCCAGTTGAAGCATTCCTAGGGGGTTCTTGTTTAACTTTTTTTCCCAATCCTTTGTCAGTTTCAAAAAAAGGAGGGTTACACATTGCAAATGTGTATTCATTATTTTCTAATAAAACTTCTTTAAGAATTGATTCTTTATTTACTACAATCACTGCAATAAATTTTAAATTACGTATTATTATTTTTAATCTTTTTGTATTCTATTTAAATATTTTAAAAGTTAATTAAACATAAATTACCTTTTATAAGATCCTGCAAATTATTATTTTCAATAGTTTTCAATGCTGACTTAACACTTTCAGGATCTATATCCGTACCAATCATTTTACTGTTAAACATAGTTGAAAAAAGTAATGGATAGACACAGATTGCTCCTGTCCCTAAAAATTATAAGTACAGATTTAAATTTTGTATATATTTACTAAATTTCATTTAATAATTTACAACTACAAACCTATATCTACTCCATGAACAGAACTAAAATCATTGATACCACTGTGCCTTAAAAGATCTTCAATCCATAGAATATAATTCAATCGTAAAGGAAGTGCAGGTACCAGATTATTTGGAGGAATATCAACTTCTAATTTGAAATCATGTTTTAATAAGGTTTTTGTTAAAATTCTTAAGCTTTCTTTATCTTTGAAATTTATTCTAACCTTTCCTGCAATATCCTGAACAAAAAGTTTAAAGTTAAATACAAAAATAATTTATGAAGTAAATATTTAGTTAATACAAACTTACAGTAATTGCAATTTTACGAAACTCTGGATATAAAATAGCCAACTGTTTAAAATTTGGTTCTTCTTTATACTTGTTTCTTTCATGCATAAACTTTCTTAAAGACATTTTATTAATTTTTTATTTCATTAAGTTCAATTAGATAAAAGAATATTTTCGTTAGCATTTATTAAAAGTATCAAAAGCTTATATTTATTCTTTAAAATTCATTTATAACTTTTTATTTATAACCTTAAAACTAAACGTTCTTCCTACGATTAAAAATATACATTTCTAAAACGATTATAAATACAACAATCACTATATTAAACACTCAAGTTTCAAAAACCATCTTTTGCACCTCAACCTCACTACTTCAAACAGAAAACTTCTCCAAAATCCAAAAAGCACATCCACCTAACCGGAACAAAAACACATCTTCATCAACAATGCCTCCAAGCATAAACACACGCATGCGTGATATCATTAAAACTCCAAATCCACCGCTCCCCCTGCTCCAAAATTAAAAGGAACCCAGCCGCGCATGCGCGCCCCCCTCTAAAACCGGCCCTTTCGGACAACACATCCACCTAATATAAAATCTCGTGACGAAAACAAAAACACCACCGCTCGCTTAGTCCCGTGCGCTCGATCCACACACAGCCTGCAGTCGGCCGAATATTTTTTCTCTCCCCGCCCGCTGAGTATTATTTCAAAAAGCCGCGGGCTTTCCCGCTTGCGCAAATCTCGCTTTATAAATACACACTCTCTCAAAGTTCGCTCCGCGATTTCTCGCATAACGCGCTATGTGAAGTGCGAGAGCTATACGGGGAGTCTCAGACGAGAAGACGAGAGAGAGAAGCAGACACCTGTTGCGCTCGCGCGGCCGACAGACCCGAAAGTGAGATTATCTCTGCGCGCGCTCGCTCCAGTTGCAGCCGAGAGATATGGCTCATCTCCTGAAGAACCTGACCAACAGCATCTGGCACGCGTTTCACGCGCTGCAGCACGACGTGCCGGGCATCGTGGCCAAGTCCAAGCTGAAAGTGAGAGGCGGCTTTTTATTATAGAAGTGCTTTTATCGCGCGTGCCGAGTGCTCTGTGTATACGAAAATTGAGAGAATCGCCAAAAAAGTCGAGCGGCCTTCGGATTTTTCGGGAGGCCGTGTGACTCATCCCATAGCGCGGCTTTCAGTCTCTGACTCGCGTTTTTCCGAGTCTGTATCTTCGCTCTCTCGTTTTTATATGATTCATGTGATTATGATGCTGCGGAGAGCGGTACCCGCGGCTTTGTTGCTTTGGCTGGGATTGGATAGTGTGGGAATGAAAATTTATAGCCGCGAGGATGGGATGATTACGTGAGGTTTTTGCGGGTGGGAGGATTACGTTTTGCACTGTTTGTTTATTGTTTGGAATTCCAAAATGGCGAGGCTAATGTTTATTGATGTTTAAGGCTTTATGTTTAATAATTATGCCTCTATGATTTAGGTAGATTGATAGTATTTTTTGAGTAGAATAAAAGTAATATTGTTAATAGATAGGAGAATAAGATTATATGAAATTTTAAGTTGATCTTTCATTTATGAACGTTTTTGCAGGTACTCACAGCTAATATTGGAACACTGATGGATCTTTACAGTGTTGAAAAAGGATTGGAGCATTATCGGAGTACACAGACTCTTACTTTTGAACAATATATTTTTTATTTACAAAAAGAGGTGAATATTTTTCAATAATTCAATTAGTTCAAAAGTTCACTTAGTTAAGTAATCTTTGTTCTGATAAATTAATTTCTTTTAGGTTTTTTCATCGTTGACAGATGCAACTCCAATTCAAACTTGCCGATCATTAGAAGAAGGAATTGATGAAATCTGTTGGCTAGTTTGTCGAAAGATGTATTTAGAGAGACCACATCCAATATTCAAAGATAGTAGTGTTTATCAGTTGTTTAGAATATTTTGTCTTCTTGCCGAAATGGAACCTGACATAATGGATACTGCATATCTTGTATGTATATTATTTATATTTTTATATATGTATACTATTTAGGAATAGTTATTTCAAAAGCTAATTATGTATTAACTGAATTTTATTTGATCATTTTAGGTAACTATGCATGCTGAAGAAGTAGCTCAAGTTGCCTCACAGTTAGTGACATCATTAGGTCTTTGCTGGGATGCCGCAGATTTTTCTGCTCTGTCAGCAGCAATTGGAACTTTCAGGTATTCAATGTCTCATAAAAAGACACAGGTGTTGATTAAAGAATATCATGTATTTAAAAAAATTAAATTAAAACTAATTTTTTTCTATTAATTTAGAAAATTAAAAACTTATACATTTTTGAGTTAAAAAATAAAATTATAATTATAAATATTTCATTGAAATATATTTTTCCATAGATTTCCAACATTTCTAGCAGTTCTAGAATCAAAATATAGTGGTGGTGGCTCTTTAGATATTGATGGTGTAACAGAAGCAATTGATGATCTATATCAAACATATGTTGAAGATGTTATAAAAAAAGTGAGCTGGTTTTAATACAACATTTAAAATTAATTATTTGACATTATTAATTTATTTATCTTTGCTGTAGGGATATTTAATGAAAAAAGGTTTTCTTTTACCAACTCTTCGATACTTTTGGTTTGTATTACGTCCTGGAGAATTAGCTTATTATAAAGATTCACAGCAAAAAGAAGCATCAGGTATAATAGCTTTGGATACAAATTGCTGGGCAGATGCAGCAAGTAATGGTGGAAAGCCTGATAGGCGTTTTATTCTTAGTACTCCTGAGCATAGGTGTATTGAACTAGTCGCTGAAGATCATAGAGGTAGATTGCAATGGCTATCTGCATTGCAAATTGCTGTTCAGCATTCAGGGGAAAAAATTAGTTATCAAAGAAGTTTAGCTAATCAAAGAAGATCGACGCGACAGGTTTGTTAAAAATTTTATTTTGAATTGAAATTACTATATTATTTTTAATCAATACTAAATACAACTATTTTTTAAGTTTTATCCAAAAATTATTTATTTTTATGCTGTAACAAAAAATTTTTCCGGAAAAATCATTTATTTATCTTTTGATATTTAGGCTAGTAAACAAGAAAAAGAAGAAACTAGATTAGAGTTACAGCTAGAAAGACAAGCAAGAATAGCTGCTGAAATCCAGGCAAGAAAATTAGAAGCTCTTTCAAAAGAAGAATGTGCCAAAGTTCAAGAGCTTGAAGATGTCAAGCAAAAACTAGAAATACTTTTGCAAGAAGAAAAACAAGCTCTCAGAGATGAAGAAATAGGCAAGTTTAAAAAATTACAAAATTTAATTTGATAAATATTAATGTATACATTTGTTTTGTTAAAACTACAAAATTTTAATCCTAAAATGAATTTATGAAAATAAAACTTTCTTTTTTAGTGAGAAATTTACAAGCTCGGGTTTTACGTGAAGAATGGGAAAGGAGGGAACAAATGGAAAGGTTACAACAAGAGCAACAAGAACTTTTAGAACTGGAAAAACTTAAGCGAATGGAATTTGAAGTAAAGCAACAAAATAATGAACGACAATTACAAGGTAAATTTATTTTGTACGATTACTATGTACTATTTCTGTTTTATTTTGTCTTTAATTTCATTAATTATAATTGTTCATATTTCTAGATGCTGAATTGCGTCTTCGGCAATTAGAATCAGAAAAACAAAATCTAGATTCTGAATTAAGAGCTGCCAGAGAAAAAGTAAAACGAGCTGAAGAAGCACAAATTGTTTTAGAATCGCAATTGGTTACTATTAGGCCACCGCGAAGTGGAGAAAGAATAAGACGAACCCAAAGCTTTATACCAACAACAAAAGAGAGACCACTAGTAATTGATGACAGAGTGTCGATACAAAAAAATTGTTAAATGACACATGCTGGTCGTGTGAGTGAAGAGTCACGAATGACAAAATTTCGTATTATCAAAAAGAAAAGTCTGAAGTTAGTCTTTTCAAAAAACATTTTTGAAAATCGATTGAAAGAAATTCGCTTTAGGACTAACTAATTATTGATTAAAAATAAGTTTAAAAATTTCAGGGTAAATGCAATTTAGGGTGAGATTTTGAAAATTAAGTTCCTGAAAAATATCTTGCCCTACTGTTAAATATTTTGACATTGATAAGTTTTTGTTATCATTGGCAGTATTTAGGATTTATGATCAATTATTTAGCTTTTAACAAAGACCAAAAGATTAGAAGAAAAATGTTCGTTTTTTAATAATAAAATTCATTTTATTATTGTTATAAGTATATACTAATATCTCATTGTTAAGTCAAGTTATATATAAAGTTATATATATGCTACGAATCAAATTAGAATATAAGCATATATTTTTTAATGAATTCATTGAGATGCATTTATCTTATTGTGGAATAGTCTAATTATAGTTTCTCAATACATTTTTTATCACAAAAAAAGTTATATTTTTAATGAAAAATCAACGAAAAATTAATGAAACATTGTTTTTCATTGTCTAATATTAATGTTTTCATTAATAAAGCGCGTTCCTCTAGTTTTTAAATAACACTGATTATAGTGTTAATTGCTCTGTAACCAATGAAAATATTATTGACTGAAGACTAAAATAATGTTATTTTGTAATATTTCATTAATAAACAATAATAATATATCTAAATTATGTTAATTATTTCTCAATCCTACTGTCAAGTGAATCTGATTCTTAATAATTATGGCGATCGCGTGCACACGCAAAGGTATAGATAAGCTGGAAGACAGTCATGGTAATAAAAATATTGATCAAACATGTATAACTCGATGCAAAGTGTTTCTTGCACTTTCAAGTAAAAAGGTGTCTTTTTGTAAAGTTTCGTTAAGTCTTGTTAATAATTTAATTATAAAATGGCGCCAAAGAAAAAGAAAGGAAAAGCCTCCAAGTTAGCTCGTATGAGCGACGAAGAACGAGCGAGATACTTGCAACATCGGGCCGATGTCGAATTAGAAGCAAGGCGCCGAAAACAACAGCTAATCGCGATATTCACGAAGGTAAACCTGCACTTCGAAAAGGATTTACACGATATGTTAATTGTATAGTTGATAAAATTTTTAATGTGAATAATAAATATTGATATTTTTTATGATTAAAAAAAATTGTTTAATAAAATTATTATTTTTTTTTATAATATATTTTGAAAAATTTAATTTAATAAAGTTTATTTAAATAAACTCCACTGTCTAAAAAAGAAATTATTAATTTAAAATTTTTCTTTTTGAAAGATGAAAAAATATTAAGTGAAAGAAGTTATATTTCCTTACATTAATAATTTGTGTTACATTTATCTTAATGATTAAAAAAAATGTAGCTATATCCTAAAGTTATTACAAAATTTTTTAAATAATAATTAAAAATTAATTGCTCATTGATATTTAGAATAAATTAAGACGCGAAGAAGCTTTTGCGCGGATAAACACTGCGAAAATCAACGAACAATGGCGAAGCTCTCTACGTCAAATGAAGTGTTTGGAGTTGAAGGAGGATGTCCAGCACTTGTGGGAAGACTTCGAAGAAATATTGATATCAAAAGATGACTTTATAAAAAGGTTGTTCGACGAATGGATCGAGGCGGATCTTGCTCATCGGCGATTTCAAGAAGCGCATATGATGGCCTTAGATAATATCATAGGTCAATAATTCAAAGAACTTCATTCATGTGCATGTTTTTTTTTGTTTACAGACTTATTAATAAGATGATGTTTTGCTACGTTCTTATACCTATGTTATAAGA
Source organism: Eupelmus urozonus (assembly GCA_900480035.1). Classification (NCBI taxonomy): domain Eukaryota; kingdom Metazoa; phylum Arthropoda; class Insecta; order Hymenoptera; family Eupelmidae; genus Eupelmus; species Eupelmus urozonus. The sequence goes on from UELX01000887.1 coordinate 49,049, forward strand.
TGTTATGCAAAGTTTTACATTAAATTTTTAATCGAAAATAATAAGTAATTACTCAATAGCTCTGTTGGTAAAATCAATTTTAATTTATAGTTGAATAAAAAAATTATAAAATTTTTAAATATAATCAAGAAACTATAAAAAAAATTATAGTTTAAATTTATAATCATATTGCAGAACTTATAAATTCTAACGATTAATTATTTTTAGATAAAGGCATGGAAAGAATAGATTATTTAGGCAAAAATTTTGAAGAGAAAGTAAACAGAATCGTGACTGTAGAGCTAAAAGATTTAAAAGCTCATAAAATTAAAATGAAAGACACTTTATTTCATTTAAAAACAGTTATTTTTGCCAAATCTAAAAGTTTAGAAGATGAATTAACAGAAATAAAAACAAGAAATGCAGTTAATATTTATAACATTGTGCATTCTGTAAGTCCTAATATGATATATATATTTTTAAGACATTGATTAATCTTAAATAAGTTAAATTTTAATTATTTTTTTAGAAAGAAGAAACGATACTTCAATTAAAACGTAATATTTATCCAAAAATGGAAAGATTATGGGAAGAATTAAACGATGTTATAACTAACTATGAAAATTCAACTGAAAGCAAAAGAAAACAGTATGAATATTTGAAAGAGCAAGATGACATTCATCAAGCCGAAGCTGCACAGTTCCCTAAACAGTATGCACAATTGAGAGAAAATATAGAAACTTTAAAGAAAAATTTCATAACTTTAAGTCAGGAAAGAGAGGAAACTATTGAAGATTTAAGAATGCAATCTAAGATACTAACTAAACGAGTTTGTAATATGAGGCATGAAGTCAAAATGGAGCAAACAAAAGATGCTGTACAATTAAAACGGTTAAGTGTTTTGAGCAGCGAGGCCATTAAGGTATATCAATTGTTGTTTAAATAGATATGTTATATATAATTATTGTTAAATAAATTTTTAATAGGGATCTCGTATTGATTAAAAAGTAATTGGTGATGTATATGTATATTTTTTTATTACAGTATTTAGAAAAACTTCTTAGTAAAGGCGTGGAACTCCAAACGATGGCTAAACTCTGTTCTGATTTGGAAGAAGATTCGTTCAGCCTAAAGAAGTATCCGTTTAAAAAAACAGGAACAACTAAAGAAATTATGAAATCAACTGAAGAACCTTTCGGCTACCTTAAAAAAATTAAAGGTTTTCGCGATCACTTATTCATTATGAAAACGGAAAACATTTCTCTAAAACAGGAACGAAGTAATTTATTTGAGGAAAATAGTAGACTAAAACATTCACTAAGAGCTTATCTCATAACTGTATCAAGAATGCCAACTATTCGACCGTGTACAAGAACTGCTTAGATAACAATTTAATTTTCATAACAAGGTCTTTGTACAAAAAATATAATTAGAATTTAGATGTAATAAGAAAATACAACTCATGATGAAAAGTATATTGATTTTAATAGAAAAAAAGCTATTTTTATCATACTTTACAAGACATACAGGGCTAGTCCAAGTACAAGATTATATATATTACAATGATCATGTATATATAATACTAGTGTAAAACTTTGTAATCCACGGTTCTAATCTTATCTCCCGGTAGGAAGGCTTTAATAAACTAAAGAAAAAAGAATAAACACATCCAGTTCATTAAAAAAAAAAGTCTCAGCTGTATTCTTTATTCTGTAAATTGATTACCACGCGGTTGTGAGCAATCTTGTCCTAGCGATGAGTAAAGATGCCTCCGCCAATCTCCACGTACTTATAGGGCCTCGAGCGCGTCCTGCCGCGCACTGGATGGAAAAAGATTTTCTCACGCTGAGCCGCTCCCTCAGTCTCCAAGTAGATGTCGAAGCAAGATCTGAGACGTTGTAGTTGGGCCGAGATTGTGGGTGACTTGTCCCACATAACGTTGATTTCGCGTTCGATGTCACGTACAACGTCTACACCTGCCGGCACATTAGAACCGAAACGAATTCGAAAGATGGAGGTCACCTTCGGGTAGTCCGGTTTGATGGCTATGAAAGTCACCAGTTCATCTGCAAATTGCCAAATTTTTAGAGTTTTGTTTTGAAGTTTAAGAAAGTGGAAATAATTTGAAAGATGAAACTTACTGTTCCCTCGTCGTAATACAGCTTCATAGAATATGTCGGAAGAGGAAATATAGTCATCTGTCAAGGTTTCTAGACATCTGAATATACTGCAATAATTCTTCCATGAGGAAATAACGAATTTCTGAATTGTCGTGGATATTTTCTGTGGAAGCGGATCAGATATGCCGGTCAAAATTGGCAAGTTCCCTGACTCTAATTGTCGAATTTCCGCACACAAGTCTAATCTTGCTTTCACTCTTTTTTTGATTTCTCTTAATACGCTTTCAACACTGTCTTGGCTACTGTCCTGATTTACAGTCTATAAAGAAAGCATTATAAATCATTAGTAAAAATTCAAAAAGTAAATAAATTTGTATTATATGTTGTTAAATTGTGCAATTTACTTATTAAGCATAAGAATAAAAAATTATGTTTACAAAATAAATGTGTTATACATTTCATTCACTCTTATTACACAGATTATTTATTTATGCTCTAAATATTGAATAAGGTACATTTAAATAAAATTACCTTTTGTTCACGAGCATCAACAGGGACGAAGTGCAAACCTGCCATCCTTTGTGCCCATTTGTATGGAATCCCCAAACCAAGCGATATAAAGGATCCAAGTTTTTGCCTTGCTAACTGATAGTTATTCGCGGGATTCGGACTCTCGATGCCCGCATCACCAGGGTACAACTCACGAAGCACAGATTCCGAAACAAGCATGTCTCTAATAATCATAAACAAAAAGGAATAACATATATATTATTTGTTCACTATCAAAAATTTTTCGGACTAGTCTATTTTTTCAAAGAACCTTACCCAACGCTAATACCTCCTAAATTTACAGTTAATAAATCTGACTCAACAGTGATTACTTTTAGTACAGTCAAATAGTAAAACTGCAACTTAAGTTTTGTGTCATCTGAAACACATACATACAGCTTAGAAAACAATAGTACTATTATTTTAATTAATTATAACAATATTAAATCTAACTTTTAAAAGAAACAATGATTTTGACACTGAGAGGATGTTTTTGAAGTAATCGGACTTTCTTTTCCTCTTGTCTAGCTTCCTTTGATATTCTGTGATGTCTTTTTTTATGTACCGGAGGTTCTTCAGGAACGTTTTCTGACTGGCCTTCATTTTCTGAGTCAGATTCTTGTTGACCTTCATGGTTAGAAGCTCGTTTTGCTTCTTCTTCATCACCTTCTACCGAAACAACTAAAGTAGAATCTGAAAATATAGAAAAATATGTTAAATTTAAATTACAAAAACGTGAGTATCAAGAAAAAGATTATTTACCACAAGCATCTCTAAAGGCACATGCTTTTGCATAAAGAATATAAAGTGGTGATGCAAGAAGAGCAGCTTTCTCATGTTCTAATTTAATTTTGTCCAAAGGCAGTCCCAGACTTTCTTGTAATGGTTTACTTGCCTGGAAAAATTTGTATTAATATAGGCATTTTTTTTTACATAAGCTATTACTAAAAATATTACCTCTAATATATTCTTTAATTGTGGTGCAAGATTGTCCAAGCGTGATTGTTTTGATTCTATGCTTGCAGCAACTTCTTTTTTACTTTCACTAAGATTATCACACAACACTGCTAATTCCTTTCTTTGCGTTAATTCCCATTCAAGCCTAGCTAATCTTCTTTGGTGAGGATCATTTAAAGTTACTTCCTAAAATTAATAATTTTTAAACTTATTGTTGCAAATTATTAGATGCAAAGTATCAATTAAAAATTAAACATACAGGTCTAGAAACAGATTCTGGAGCTTCTTTATAAAATTCTTCTTCAGAAACTAGTTGTATATTTTCATCTTTGGACCTAAGATAACAAAAGATTGAAAATAATAAAAAGTATATGATTATAATAAGTGTTTTATAGTTTAAATAATTATTTAACTTACTTAAATTGTAGACATTTAATTACTTCTTTTTTCAAATGAATTACTTCATATAATAAATTTTGAAGTTGAAAATGTTTATTATCTACATTTCCTTTAGCTACTACCAATGAATCTCGAGCAAATTTTGTTCTAAACTTTTCCATTCGGTTCAGTTTTTTAAGTTCCATAAATGCTAAAGCAGTGTCTACTTGTAGTTCTCTTATCTGATCTTTTGCCTAAAATAAATAAAAAATATAAATGCCATTGAATAAATAAATATTAAATTAAAATACTTACATTAGCATCACTGCTAGATTTCAATTTTGCTATTTGAGCCATATTTTTGCGGATGTGATTACAAGTAATATAAAAATTTTCAGCATCTGTTTCAGATGATCGCTGCAACGCTTCCTCTTCCTCAAATGTAATGATAGTCTGTAAATTATATAAAATTTAATATAATTATTAAAACACTGTAAATACACAAAATTATTCTAATAATATTATTAAATCATTATTACATTAATCTAAAATATAAAAAATACAGAAGCAATTTTATTGAATGAAAATTAATAGTCAAAATAACCTTATACATATCCATGTCAGCGGATGAATCTTGGCTAGCCAGCTTGGAATTTGTTGATCCTTTACTATTTTCAGAGTCCTCCTCCTTACCCATTTACATCAAATAGTTTGATTAGTCACAAAACTAAAACAAATACAAATATTAATAATCAAAATTAGTTTTCTAAAAAGCTAGGTTATGTTTTGCACTTTTGTTTTCGGGACGCTTAAACTAAAGTAAATACATCAACAATCTAACCATCTTCGACAGACAAAAGCGCGTCAAACAATCCTAATCAAACAAAAGCAATCGCCGATAAAAACCTTCAACAATTTCTTTGTTAAAATGTCAAAAGAAATCGCCAAAGCCGCGTGAAGCGTCCGGTCAGCACCGCTAAATCCGTCGAATGCTAACAGAATTTTTCGAAAAAGTTACCTTGCGAGCACTGCTTGCTGGATAGATCAAACCTCTCTGAATACGTAAAAAATAGTTAAAAACAATTTTTCGAAAAATTGCAAAAAAAATGTACGTTGTGACCCCGACGTGATTTGAACACGCAACCTTCTGATCTGGAGTCAGACGCGCTACCGTTGCGCCACGGAGTCTCGTTGTATCGACGAGCGGAATAGGCGCTACTTGAGCTGCGGTGAGACTGAGAGAGAGCCAAACGGAACAGTTGGATGTATAGATAGGATGGGGTTACGCAGGCGCGCATGTGAAAGAAAAATGATAATAATGTAATAGCTAAATTTATATTCGTTAATTTTAAACACGGATGAAATGTTTGTTCATCTTGATTGAATATATATTTGTTCATTTAAATTAATTTTTACTAAAAATAATTTTTAGATAGTCGGAATATTTCACATGGAAAGAATCACAATAATTAATAAAAGATGTTTGTTAGAAGAAAAATTAATATCTCATTTTACTTTCAGTAATTTATTAAAACTGCGTATCTTAAACAAATTATGTTTCTTAATTTTTCGTAAAACAATAAATAAATATTATGACATAAAAAATTATTATTTTATTACACTTTAGTAGCTGTATACACAGATTTAAAAAAACAATTCGTATCTTCGTTACTTATTGTATAAAATTATAAAAATAAATAAATATATTGATCGGTTATAATCTTCTTCGAAGCACTTCAACTTGAGAATCGACTATAAAATAGTTCTCATAAAATCATTACTTTTTGGTACCGGCATACCCAAACTTGGACGTGGTGCCGCCACCGCTATACCTGGAGCTGACCGTAGGTGCCTTGATAAGAGACACGTTGGTCCGCGCCGGGGACGGAGTTTGGGGCGTCTTAGAACTTGGAGATAAGCGTCGCTTGGCAGAGTTAGCCGGTCGATCAAGGGTTAATGTATTGTTGGCATTAGTTTTGCTCGTTGCTAGCTTGCTGATGGATGGTAATTTCGAGCCCACCGACGCTGTACGTTGAGCTGAAGAATATGTTGAGAATATTTATTTTGCTAATTTGTTGTAATTTAGTCGCAATAATTAAGATTTTGTAATTGATGTAAATTTATATTTGTAAAAATTAATGAATATCTAAAGTGAATAAACTTAAAGATTAATATGTATAGAAAGAAAAAAATAGTAAACAAATTATTATGATTTAGAAATAAAAAAAAACGGCAGACATACTTTATGACACGAGGAAAAAATATATATATGAGTAATCTATGCTACTTAATAAAAGTTTCTATCTGCTATAATAAAAATTTTTCAATTTTCAGCGATTTTTTATACATTTACATTGTTTTAGTTACAAAAAAACTATTAAATTAAAAAATAAAATAGAACATCACTAAACCAATCTAAAATAATAAATACAATCGATATCTTTCCAAAAATCTGAGCATAAAATCACTCATTCTTCTCGCCATCGCATCACCCTCCCCTCATATCAACCTACCAATCCCACCACCGGGCGTCGACGTAGTCCTGCTCCTAGCCGACGCTGCCAGGCTCTTCAGCGACGCTCCGCCCTGCTGCTGGCGCTGGGCGCTTATCGCCATCCCATACGAGCTGCTACGATCTCGCATCGGCGGCAGACCCAAACTCAATCCGCTCGTACCCCCGGCCACGCTCCTCCTGGTCAGCGGCTTCTGCAGGCCCTTACCTCCTCCGGAAGCAGCAGACGACGCGGCGCTCGTCGGTCTCGACGAATTGGTTGTCCCGCTGAACCGAGAGCTCGCGCTGCTGCTGTTGCTCGCGTTGCTCAAGCTGCGGTTGATCATACTGCCAGCCAGGGTGCCTCGGCCGCTGCTGCGCGACGATGGGCTGCTCGCGCAGAAGCTGCTGCTGAGCAGCTGCGGCCCTGGTGCATCTGGCTTGATGAAGCTGACGCCGTCGTCTGTAGTTAGCGTGTGGAAGATGCGGTCAATATAATGTGTCATTATTATAATAATTAATATATTCATGGGAATGACTGAAACTCGTTGTCATCCAGATCTTGAAAGTTTTTTAAAATCTGGATATTGAATAAATTTTTTGTTTTTTTCAGGTACCTTGGATCGATGATTGACTCGAGTTTATAGGTATCTTCTTCATAATAAAGTTCACCGCCTTGTCCAGGATTTGATGCGCTTTCACCACGTAGTCCGCCAAGCCGATCATCTCCTCGTCGCTCTGCATCGATATCTGACCGAGCGAGGTGCACAGCTGTTTTATCACTCGCGGTGAGCTCGCGACTTTCGGCGGCGACGGCCGTGGCTCCTCGATGCTTTCTTCTTCGTTTTTGTCGAGATCGAATGTGCCCTGCCTGTTCACCTTTGCCCTGTTTCCTATGTTTCCCGCGTTTACCTTCTCCGTTGAGCCCTTGATGCTTATGGTGGAATTGAACCTCGGAAGATTCTGAAAAGTTGGGGAAAGATTTAGATTGAGGAGAATTCGAGTGAAGAGCAACGTTTTTAAAGCTGTTCCTCTTTAAGATTCAAAGATAAAATGTTAGATTTCATAGATTGGTAACTGTAAAATTGTTTTACGGCATTAAAAGAGGATATAATTAGTATATGTACAGGACAAGGGGGTACTTACAAAATTCGATCCAAGAGGGACGCGCGATTTAAAATGTTTATCGTAGTAGTCTGTGTAGCTTCGGGTAAGACCCTCTGTACTTTTAGTAATTGTATCATTACCATTAAAAGCAGCAACGTTTTTATTAGAACTCGTTGGATCTTCCTTGCTATTTATTATCTTAAAAAGCCTATAAGCAACGTCGCGCACGAGCGCCGTAGCTTCTTTTGACATTTCAGGCAGAAGATAACTTCCCGTTTCTTCAATTTTATTAACGCTATCCTGTAACAAAGTTCAAACCATTTCCGCATTATAAACACCACTACTATAATTTCCTTCAAAACTAATATAAATATCGTATTTTACACATGCAAAATGATTTAAAATTACATACTGTACTAGCCATAGGTCCGGTTCCGCTGATGCTCCAAAACGAGCCGTCCGTCACTTTGTTATTATTGGAGCACTCGCAGTTGACGGCGTCCATCTCGAGGATGCCGACAATGGAGGAACTGCCGCATTCTATTGTCACTCGTACGCTTTCACTTTTAACTGGTTCTTCCATGGGAACCATCTCATCTCGCTTTTCAAGTTGGCAAAGCTTGAAGCCGGCCGCTTGGAGCAGGCAGATGATGCTTGGAATATCCGGTTTATTAGATGTCTAATTAAAAAAAATGTGAGTTGTAACAATGAATATTTAAGAATTTTACATTTAAAATAATTATTCAATTATTTTAAATGTAAAATTAGATCAGATTATTCAATTCTGTTATTTTATGCAAAATTATACTGATGTAACATGACTACTAACATTTATTGTATAGTTCCGCAATTTTTATGGTTATATTTTTTTATATTCGAACCATACCTAAGAACTATAAATG
>UELX01000888.1:0-57492 GCA_900480035.1 Eupelmus urozonus
CCGTGTATTGGATTGCATATTTATCATTTGTTCAATATATTAGCCTGAGTTAATTAATAAATTTCATCAATCGCTACTGATTCAAATACATCGCTACTGATTCAAATACATTAAAAAAAAAACATATTTTTAAATAACCGATTATATTTAATCTTATGTTACCGATTGTATTCTAATAATAACTATGTAAAATAATAATAACTATCATGTTAATTTTAGAAGTAAAGTATAGAGAAAGGTTGTTGGCAATAATTTCAGCAACAATAAATATAGTTTTATTTTGTAATCAAGAAAATTACACTTAAGTACTCTATATTTCACCTTCCATGAAGCAGAAAGTATATTAGTATTTGTACATCGCAAAATAATTGATTGTTATTTTGTTATTTTTTAAAGCGCGTATCAGCTGATGAGCTCATTGACGTCATTTTTGTTAAAAATAAGGTTACTGTTGTTGTCCATCTAGACTTTTGCGTTAATGTCGTGTTTTCTCGTTAAACGTTATTAATAAGTGTAGAACAAAAAGTCTAGTATGTATATAGTATAAGCAAAAAATCTCAGATATTTTATTCATTTACTGTCTTTTACAGTGTTATATTCACTGATTGTTTCATTATCCAACTATCATTACGTTTTATAAAATATGTACCGAGTTTTTTGGTACACATTTAATCTAATAACTTGATAGTGCAATTTTATATTACGAAATTATTTTACGGGTTTAGGGATACATTATTGATATTAACCAAAATATGAAAATAAAATAATAGTTAATTTTTGTTTAATTATTTCTTGTAGCAATGAAATTTATATATTTATAAATTTAATAATATAATAATGCCGGTCAGTTACCGACCGTTCGTCAAGCTGTTATATCTACAGAAAGTTGAGTGCAGTCGCGCCGCGACTTCTATTTTGGTAAGGCGTTTCGTGATGCAGTGACTGTTTTCCGTGTACGCATGTATTGTTGCGCTATAGTATTTGTTTGAAAACTTCAAGGCAAGTAATTATAAAAAACGAGCTTTTCACGAGTGACGTAACATATCTTTAACGTACTTATCGTTTTCTGTTTGTTTTGCAATCTTAATAAAATTCATCGAACATATCGTTATCGTATAATTTCAGTTTTCGTTAAATTAGTGGAAATCGTCTTCCTCTTAATTCGAGGTGATTAATAAGTTGAGCCTTCGTGAAAGGTTCCGAAAAAAACCAGTAATAATGCAGTAGGACATCGAAGGTAGGAGAAGCTCAATTTACGTCGAGGGGAGTTAAATAACCAGTCGACTTACACAACCTAACCATGCAGCATACCGAGATCGGCCGTCTGTTAGTATGGACGAATTATTATATACTCCTGTTTACGATGACAGTACGCAACAGAATTTGGAGCAACAATTTGCTCGACTTAAAGGTAAGTTTATTATTTATTTATTAACGAAAAGTCAAGTGTTTTAGTATTTTTAAATTAAAATTTTTACTTAATTTTTTATTTTTTATTTTTATTTCTTTAAATTATTGTTTTAATTTATTGAGTTTAACAAAACAGTGCTTGATTTATTTTAATTTTATTTGATAATTATTTTATAGTTATTTTAAACAATATATTATTTTTTACAATATTGCAATAATGATTCTATAAGTATGGTATTTTAACATTTTTTTTATCTTCTTATCATAACTCAATAGGTGAATGCTACGTAGATCATGCTGGTGCCACACTGTATTCTGATAATCAGATTAAGAAATCAATGGATGATTTGCTGCTATCGTTGTACACAAATCCTCATTCCAACGGTGTCAATGGAAAAATCACAGAGGAGACTATTGACAACATCCGATATACGTAAGAGATCTTAGATTACATAAAGAACTTTCTGCTTTAATCAATTTCAGATCATTTGCTTAAATGTGTTTATTTATTAGTATTTTAGATCATTTTCATACAACTCAAGATGAATATACTGTTATTTTTACATCCGGTACTACTGCATCATTAAAACTAGTTGCTGAAACATTCAATTTTAAAAACAAGGAAGACAAATCCAATGATATAAATGGAAATTTTGTATATCTTCAAGATAATCACACATCAGTTCTTGGCTTGCGAGAATTCATATCTCAAAGAGGAGCTAATGTCACTTGTTTAGATCATGAGAATGCATTTAAAATTTTGAACCAAAAATTTAATGAAAATCATTTCACAGATCAAAGCACTAATTCACTCTTTGTATATTCAGCTCAGTGTAACTTTTCAGGATTGAAATATCCTTTAGAATGGATTGAAAATGTAAAAAATGGATGTCTGAATTCATACACAAAAAAAGAAACTAATTGGTTTACTTTGCTCGATGCTGCTTGTTTTGCTGCAACTAATGATTTGAATCTCTCTATTTTCAAGCCAGACTTTGTGTGCATCTCGTTTTATAAATTATTTGGTTATCCAACTGGTATAGGAGCTCTTCTAATAAAAAATGATAGTGCACATGTTTTGCAAAAGGTTTATTATGGAGGTGGAACAGTAAATGTAGTTCTCAGTTCAAAAATGCATCATGTGAAAAAAGAATCTTTACATGAAAGGTAAGCATAAAAATTTTAAATATGTATGAAAAATTATTAAGTTAATTTTAATGTGTTTTAGATTTGAAGATGGTACAATTTCATTTCTGTCGATAGTGTCATTGCAATATGGATTCAAAATTTTAACAGAAATCTCTATGCATCAAATATCTATGCATGTATTTTCTTTAGCTAGATATTTGCATCATTCTTTGCTTACTTTACATCATGAAAATGAAGCTCCAGTGATTGAATTATATTCAGACACAGATTATGAAGAAAGAAATTTACAAGGAGGAATCGTTTCGTTTAATGTATTGAGAGCTAATGGAGAGTATGTTGGTTACATGGAAGTTCTTAATATGGCTGCTCTATATAAAATTCATTTACGTACTGGCTGTTTTTGTAATCCTGGAGCTTGTCAACGTCACTTAAAACTTTCAGATAAAGATATTTTAAAAAATTATGATAGTGGGTATACTTGTGGTGGAACAAAAGATTTAGTTGATGGTAAACCTACAGGAGCAATAAGAATGTCTTTTGGATACATGTCAACAATAAAAGATGTGGAAATAATTTTGCAGATGATAAAAAATTGTTTTCTCAGTGGAAAAGCAATCAATAAATATCCATTATGGTGGTTAGGTTTTAAAGATAAATTACAAGAAAAATTCAAAATTAATTGTACAAAAAATTCAAGAATAAACAATACTTTATATAGCTTTGAAAAAACTAAAATTAGTAGTGCATTGAATACAAACAGTTTACAGAATCAGATGTATATAATATCAGAAAACAATAACATTAAAACTAATGGATCTAACAAGCATTCCAGTTTGTCTAAAATATTTGTATATCCAGTTAAATCATGCGCAGCGTATGAAGTAGAAAGTTCATGGAAGTTAACATCTAAAGGTTTACAGTATGATAGAGAATGGATGATTGTAACATCTGCGGGAGTATGCTTGACTCAAAAACAAGATACAAAGTTATGTCTGATAATGCCAGTTATTGATTTAAAAAATAATGAATTAAATTTAAGCTATCCAGGTAAATTTCATTTTATCTTAAGTTATTTATACGAATTTATTATAAACAAATTTTAATGCAAATATACATTTTAGGTATGCCAACAGTAAAAGTTCCATTAAATGTTTCATCGTATAAAATCAATGGCAAAGTATGTAGAGGAAAAGTTTGTGGACATAAAGTAGAAGGTATTGATTGTGGTGCAGAAGTTGCAGAGTGGTTAAGTTTAGCTTTAGGAAGACCTAATCTTAGACTTATCAAGCAAACTGAAACAGTCAAATCAAAACGTAATATAATTATTTTACGTAAATATAAAATTGAAATTAACATAACTGTATCAATGATCAATGTAATATTTATAGATGCAAATGAACCTGAATTATCCTTTGCTAGCCAAAGTCAGTACCTTTTAATAAATGAAGCAAGCATATCATGGCTTGCTGACAGGATTCCAGAAGATTCTGAGTGTGAGAAAAGTACAATTTTACAAAGGTTTCGAGGAAATTTTGTAATTGAAGGATGCACACCTTTCCAAGAAATAAAATGGAACGAAGTTCAAATTGGAAATTGTCACTTTCAGGTATTTATATTATTAACATTGAAAATTTTTACTTATTTAAAATAATTTTTAAATAATTTGATTTTATTAGGTTGAGGGAATTTGTACTAGATGTCAAATGGTGTGTATTGATCAAACCACAGGAAAAAAGACTGTAGAACCTTTACGTACATTAGCTGAAGAATTTCATGGTAAACTTAAATTTGGAATATACCTAGTAAAGAAGCTTCAAGAAAATAATGTTCTGAAATTAGGAGATAAGATATATTTTAACTAAAGAAAAAGAAAAACTTAAATGTGATATATTTTTAGATAATTATTATAAGCTATTAAGTACAAAAAATATATATTTATATTGCGATGTATTATAAAATGTATTAATTAGGCATTTATTAAAAAAAAATGTTTTATAGGATATTATTCAATAATATGCACAAAGTATTTTTGTGAACAATTTTTGTATTTTGAATAGACATTTATCAAAAAACAATGCAATAAATGAAAAATTATTTATAAAAAAATATATTTTTTTTACATTTATACAACATGTATCCATAAAATTTGTTACTATGTACATAATTCTGTGCATTACTAAATATTAATATTGTTACGAGATTGCACAGGTTATAGGTTGCTGTTTTTGAATTTTCATTATTGGTTTGCCTTCTGATACATCTTTTACCATTTCAGTAACTTCATTGAAGTCTGGGAAAGCCATAGTTTGTAATTTTGAATAAACCAATTCATCGTTAACTTGTACTTCAAAGGATGCTAAAAAAATGTTATTAAAAGGCAGTAGTTTTTAATTTTGTACACGTTTTTATATAAAATCGGTAATTATAAACATTAGCCAACCTTGCCTTCCTGGAGCTCCAGTAACGCGAGCATCTGGTACAGTATTTTTGATTTGTTCAGCCATTTCTATAAATTGTTTTATATGACCACAGGTCCCGCTAACAAAAAAAAAAACCACAAACTTTATAACTGCAATATAAACTAAAATAATTTACGCTACCACTAATAATTGAGGTTATGTTTTTGTAAAAGTATCATCATAATAGAAATTTATGATGAAAAGAACATTATTTACCAGTATTCAACATTGATCCTAACTTCAGAATCTTGAGACATGATTTTAAATGGCTTGACAATCGCAGGATCTTTTTTAAAACTACTATCGAGTTTTTACTATGTTTATAATCCGCAGCAGACGACCTTGCTAAGCTCGCCATGCTTGAGCTTGCACGTGATAGGTTGTCGGATGAATCTTCTGCTTATTTATATGACTATAATTATATTTTTATCAGAGTAAATGAATGAATTTCCGAAAATTGTTTATTTCTTTATTTTTAAAACTCTTGGATAGAAAATTAATTTCAGTTTATCAATCCATTCATTTAAGATTAAAAAAATAAAAATAAAAATGTTTTTGAATAATCGCTTGAAAAATAATAAAAAATATTACGTTGTCATAAAATTTTACTTTTCTGAGTAGCTGAACAGAAAAAAGAAATCCATTCCTTAAAACTCTGTACCTTATCACACTGACCTGAATTTCCAAACTAAGCTCAAACGTTGACACATCCGTCTAGTAGATGGCGCTGAATGTTCTAAAATCGGCGAGAAGGCCACGGTGGTAGCGCGTTAGTTCGTTATCAACAAACTCCTCGTCAGCTTGTAATTGTCAAGCCGAGAATAGAAAAAATAGTGTGCTCGCTATCGCGTTATTCTCAACACTGTTTCTTTTCCGCTTCCTCCATACTCGAGAATGAACGAAAATTCGTAGACCTGGACGAACAAAAAAAAGAAGCGAAGTAAAGCTCGCGCGATCTCGGTTTTCAACGCGTGTCGTTGGAACGAAAACACGGACTGGAAGAAGAAAAAAAAAAGGAGCGATCAGCTCTCTCGCGAAGATCAACAGGTGGTGTGCGCCTCTCGGCGCGCTTCGGAAATTCGGCTTGTGCATTGGAAAGATTGGTCCTAAGCGTGTCCTGGCCTGGTTTTTGGCTCGAAACACAGAGCCAGTGCCGAGCGCGCGGGTGCGAGTTTGCGGATTTAGCAATTCGGCGCGCGGGCGCGCGCGAGAGCGAGGAGAAAAAGCCTCGTGTAAGCGAGCGCGCGCGCGGCCCCGCACCGGAAATGGATTACGATTATTTGCTAAAGTTTCTCGCGCTCGGCAATTCGGGCGTTGGAAAAACGAGTTTTCTGCACCAGTACACGGACACCGCGTTTAATCCGCGCTTCCATTCCACCGTTGGCATCGACTTTAAGGAGAAGCGAGTTGTGAGACATGAATATGCCTTCTATATACACCTATTTTTTACTTTTTTCCCCCCCTTTATTTTCCTTTATGCGCGCGGGTTTGTTTCTTTTTCAATGGTTATTCGCAGCTCTGGCATTTATTTGGGTTAACGCGGCTCTGCGTTGGACAAAGCTATTTTTAACGCGCGAATCTGTCCACGTGTATAACTCGGACCGATTGTTATTTTAAAGCTCACGTATTCTTTTTTATTGTTTGTGCGCAGGTGTATGAGTCAGCCAGCGGACAGAGTCAGAGAGTGCACCTGCAGCTCTGGGATACAGCTGGACAGGAAAGGTTAGTCGTTAATTATTTTTATGGAGTATTTTAAATATTGCATTTTTTATAAATTCATTTAAACACTCCTCTTACTTTAAAGCACATTTTGTTTTTATTTATATTTATTTATAAGTTTTAAAACAAGAGCAACGATATTATGTTACTTGAGTATTATATACCACCATATGTTTCAATTAATTTTCCAAATATTCGCTTGAAAATAATTATACTCTTTAAAAGCCATAATATTTAAAGGATCGTTTTAAACGATTATTTAGGTTTCGAAGCTTAACCACGGCCTTTTACCGAGAATCGATGGGCTTTTTGCTGCTGTTCGACTTGACAAATGAACAGTCCTTTCTCGCAGTAAGAAATTGGTTGGATCAGCTTAGGGTATTGATCTTGATTTTTTTTTATACACTATTGATAAATTGAACGGTCTTTTGAGCCAAAAAGTCGATAATTAAATTTCTCAACAATTTACTTGAAGCAAAATTGTATTGTAAAATAGTATAAAAAAGTTTGTTTGAAGAATACAACTGTGTATCGATTAAGTAAGAAGCGGGTAACGCGCTGACCATAGGAGGCTCGATACAAATGCTAATTACCACGGCTCGATAAGTATACGTATGCGTGTTCAAAAGAGCGAAAAAATGCCTCGCGCTTAAAAAAACAGAAAAGCTAATAACGATGGGCTCTAAAAGGCTCGTTCTAGTTTCGAGCAATTTTCATTGCGATCACGCTTAAAGAAAATGTAATAAGGCAAATAATCAAAAGGCTAATTCCACGCGGGCTGCGCGTGGAAAACTCGTTTGCGCAGATGTACGCCTACTGCGAGGATCCCGACATTATTCTCTGCGGTAACAAATCGGATCTCGAGGACAAGCGCATAATTAGCGAGCAGAGGGCTCGAGAGCTCGCGGAAAAGTACAAGTACGTATATACGAAAGAGCTGTGTGTGTCTGTAATAGGAGAGACTCTCAAGAATCATTGCGGAATAATTTCGTTTTCCGAGCAGTCTTTTGAAATCACTCCAAGAGATTCTAGCTTTGCGGGCTATTCTTTTTCTTAAATATAGAAACCCGTTTTTCTAAAATATAAATTTATTGTATGTATTGCAAAAATCTTTATGTTAA
The DNA here is from genome assembly GCA_900480035.1 of Eupelmus urozonus. NCBI lineage: Eukaryota > Metazoa > Arthropoda > Insecta > Hymenoptera > Eupelmidae > Eupelmus > Eupelmus urozonus. Next base: position 7,859 of record UELX01000888.1, read on the forward strand.
ATTACCTTGTCTTTTCAACCAAATCGCAGTCCTTCATTTCGCTCTGATATTCTAAAGGGTCTCTTCCTAGTATTCAATTAAAAAACAAATCAAGTATTTCGAGTACTCGTTTGATTAGCCTCGTGTACCTGGAGACGAGCGCAGCGACTGGGCAGAACGTAGAGCGCGCCGTTCAGATTTTGCTGGACCGAGTGATGCGGCGCATCGACGCGACGACCGACCGATCGATCCTGCCTCATCAAAAAGTGCTTAGGTGCCTGGACCTCGAGCCGACCAACGAGAAAAAGAGAAGCTGCTTTTGCTGACTTTTGTATCGACTTTATGCATGGTGTTCCTCTACACTGCCCAATTTTTATGCTTTCTATATACGCTAACTGTAAGTTTATTCGTTTCTTGTAAATAAATTTAAGAAAGCTAATATTTTCACTTGTTTGTTTATTTCAAGCTGCACGATCTCACATATATATTTTTTAAGCATTAGAGGATAATAACCTTTTGAATTATCTTTTTATTTTTAGAAGAAATACTTTCTATAAGACTTGGACGTTCCGAGATTTCGAGGTTCAAAATCTTAATATTTCAATTCATGTAAGTTTTTATTGGGTACGCTTAACCTTGTAGGCAAATAAAAAACTGCCTATTCTGAGAAAAGCTTGCAGAGGAGTTAAAAAAAAATGTATAGTAACAAAAATTCGAATGAGCACTCGAAAGAAAAAACAGAAGTTGGACAAATTACATCATCACAGCTCGAGAGTTGCCGGTGGGAAAGTGATTAATCTTGAAGCTTGTAAACGCACTTAAGAGAAGCAAGATAAGAGCATTGGTATAAAAAAAATTGATCAGGAATCATGGTCTCTGGATGTTGGGAGAGACTTCCCGGCCTGTATATATATTTCGGCGGCTGACGAGCGCAATAATAAGTTCGTTCGCGTCGAGTGGATAAAGTGGCACTCGAGGAGCCGATCTCCTCGTGTGCTAAAATCAATAAAGTGCCTGGCGAGCAACTCAAAGTCTGCGGGCGGACACTTACCGATCTTATCCAGTTCGGCTCTAGCGATACTTACGTTACATCGAGCGAAAGTGCCGAGAGCAAATAGGTAGCCATGATTGGCTCAAGGCTAGGAGCTTCCGAAAAATACCTCACTGGGCTTCGCCGTTGAATATGAAACTAAAGTTCCGGACGCGCGCGCGCGCGCGCAGTGCAATTCTCGGGATTTCCAATCGTGAAAGTTGGACCAAAGTTCGGCGCCTTTATGGGAGTTGGATCGAAGTTGCCGCCCCTCGATTATTAGGATAGCCGAGATATTTATGCACGCTGATATACCTGATGCTCCTATTTACGAGACCGGACAAAGATGCGGGATCGCGATTTTGCTTGGCAGAATATCTCTGGAGTATGTCCCGATTGCAAACAGATTATATGGACTCTTGATAAACTTGTACCTACGCACGAGCGCATCGGTCTATAAATAACCTAAAAGTTAATAACTGAAGCAAAGGTAGAGTACACTGCAGTGCATGGACACTTTTTACATATTTTCTGCGATTTATTGTGAAAACGTAGAATAAAATAAAAAAAAAGTTTTTATTCATTTTATAAGTAAATAATAATTGTTAAAAATTACAGAAAATGATCTCAATTAAAATTTTAAAGAAATCAAACACCGTGTCGTACAAGTAAAATCCAAACCAACGTACAATTTTCGTAATAAAAAAGCTGTTGTTTTTTTATTTTTAATTTCGCGTCTTCTTGCACACTCTCAGAATTAATGGGTCTTAATTACAGAGTCAACGACTCGGGCTCGTATTAGGATTAATTATCCTCCGCCTTCTTCAGCGCGCGAGCGCGCGCGTCCTATATAATTTGTCGAGTAGACTCCTGCACTTGTGTCAAAAAAAAGCGAGAGGCGGAGTGCGCAAGCTGGAATAAAAGCAGCGCAAATCACACGCGTAAATAAAGAATCATTCTGCTTGATTGAAAAGAAAGAAGCTTCGACGCAAGCGAGATAATAGAGCGGAAATAAAGAGGAGGTGCACTGGGCGAGTGCAGCGCGAACAGCAGCAGCAGCAGCGGCGGCAGTTCGGCTATTATGAAGGGAAAAACAGTTTCGGAGCACGCCGTTAACGTCCACGGAATACAAACAAATCACGCGAGCGAGAGTTGCGCGAATCATCATCCGCCCGATGGACGTAATTTCCGCTTTATTTTCCTTCTTTATTATCCCGCCCGACGCGTGCTAACTCCAAGTGGAAATATACTGTTGGATTTTCAATTTTCGAGCGCTGCTACTTACGCGTGCAGCCGTGCTCTATAAAGTTTGAGGAGAGAGACGTTCTGTGTATGAGGACGTTTTAAAAGTTTTACGATCGATAACTATTGCATTCTCTTTTACTGACATTCTGTCGTTGGCAAACTTGATTGTTTTTAGGGTATACACTTGTTCGACGCAAAAGTGGCTCGCGTTTAAATGATTTTAAAAATTCATGACTTTTAAGTATGCTGGAGTAAAAATTTTTCATGAATTTTCTATGAATAATTCATGTTTTTTTCCGTTTTGTTATACAAGTCTTGAAAGCCCTCTATATGATCCAATTAAACCATTGATTATTAAGAAGGTATAAAATCTTAATCTTAAACTGTTTTCTAATATTTATAATTTAACAAGTATTTAGAACATATTTTTATACGTTTCAGGATTTTTTTTGTCTTGTAAAAAACTAGTAAGCTGTTTAAATCGAGATTTAAAGCAGATTTCATTTAATTCTACATGTATAATACGCAATAAATCCGCTGATCGCAAAATAAAATTACGAGCACAGCGAATTAATCAGTAAAATGTATTACCTGCTAAATGTAAATTTCGCGCGCGCGTGCGCGAGAGAGTTCACTTATTCAACTTTGATTCGAATCGGAGAATACAATCGAGTTATCATTAAATTATTACGTATTCTCAATTTATAGAATGCGTATTTTCGAGCAGTATTAAAATCCTTTATTTCTGTCATTTCGGTACGAAGCTTCCTCGCACGTTAAACATTCCGGGGTACCACAATACCATTGTGTTTCCATTATACATTCACATTCGACACTCAACAATAAATACTGCCTTTATTATTACTTAAACTCTTTATAAATAATTGTTATACTAAGTAGTAAAAAGAATATGTAGCTTACGTGGTATCATCTAAGATTTCCTGAAAACAATGTCCGTTCATCCCTGTGAAAATGCTTAACAATAATAAAACTATCTTTTATAGGTAAAATTTCGGAAGTCTGTGCACTATTGTTTCGATAATTGTACACTACGACACTATCTCTGTAAAAAGTAATAAATTTTTGTAAAAATTTTTATATTCGTCAGTAAAGTTACTTCAAAATTGGAAAAATCAGAAAAATAATATCATCCTATTAAAGTAAGTTTTACTATAAATATAGAAAAATGTATAGTTTATCATTCCAATGGCATTATCTCCTTATTAATTTCGTAATTTTTAATAAAATTTAGAGCTAAAATATAACTTAATTTGTTATAATGCCGCAGGTCATGAAATCTCTTTGCAATTAAACATAAAACTTAACTGTACATCTTTTACATCTCCGAAGGTAGACTTTTATAGAATTGCCTCTGCTTAGCGGGATGATTTTACAGTAAGTTTTTTTTTTCAGTGCAGGTAAGCGCGTGCCTTTAAATGTTCACGAGAGAATCTGCAGTTGGCGTTAACATGCACAAAGCTGCCCTTTAAACTGCGCGTGCACAAAGGATCTGACATTAATTAAATGAGATCCGTCCGCGTCGTGTCGTTAGTTTAAGATAACAGGTTTTTTTTTATTTACTTTAGTCAATCACAGCATTGATCAGTTCAGTGCTGGATCTGAGTGGTAAACTTTTTTTATTAGAATAAAAATCGTTTACTAATCAGCTTATATTTAAAATTTAATCTAAATTTCAATTGAATTTCACTCGTTGAAAAAGCTTCTTTATATCTTGGCAAATAAGTATAACATTATAATGTAAATGACATTTAAAGATCTTACTAAATGAAAAATTATTTGATGCTAGTATATTTTATACAAAGTGTAGATTTATATAAAGGAATTGAAATAGTTTATTTTAGTAATGACATAATTATTTTTGAATACACAATAATATCTGAATATGCAACTAGAATTTCATGTATTTTTTAAGACCACCAAAAAGTTTTTTCAAGGCATGAATATTTCTAAATTTAAAAAAATGAGATTTTAATTTAGTTGTTAGCGTGATTCAAAATCACACTAAAAAAAGTAAGTTATTATTTAGACAGTAAAAAAAAATAAACTTGAAACTACCATAAATGTTAGCGGCCGTTTGTCATTTTAAATGTAAAATTATTTATTATTTGTTGTTATACAAAATTTTATGACGTCAAGTAGCTCTGATACGGCACTTTACCCGTAGTTCCAACTTTATCCCATTTTACGATACGTGGTTAAGCAATATTTTATGTCATTATTTTATTTATTATTTGTAAGTTTAAAGTTAAGATTTTAAACAAACCTCAAAACTAAATAACAATAGATACATAAAAATTTATTAATTCTTTAATATATCTGTAGGTATCAAATTTTCATTGAAGTAATAAATCAAATTTGTACTAAAATGTAAAAAAATGGTCTTAAAATTATGTTCTATATATTGATCTGACGAGTGAATCAAACATGCATTAATCGGACTGTAACTAATTCGTCCAATTATTAATATAATTGTGGCCGCTAGATAATTTAATTCATATTCAGTTTATTAATTTCAATTCAATTAATTTGAATAAGTTATAATTTATACAATTTATACTATTTTCTAGTTTTACTTATCGTATCTATTATGTTTACATTATAACGAAAGTATTACTTCTTTTGATGAGATTTTTGCTTGTTGAAATAGGTTTAGTATCGTTCTGGAATTCAAAGTTAAATTTATAGGAGTGATGCAGTCGGTAGCGTGAGAAAAGAGGCCGTAATACGCCGTTTGTCAACGACGAAGGCGATACATAGTTTTATTCCTTTACACGGTGCGCGCGCTGTCTTTGTGTATAGGTAGGCAGATCGCCGGCAAATGTAATATACGAGCGCATAAAACGGACGCGAGCTTACGCAGCAAAAGAATTATTTGTTACATACGCACTTCTAGCTGGCGCTCCTCGCGCGCGCGATATATGTGCCGCACGGATAAATGTAAGCGGCCATAACGCACAATTTCCTCTTTAGTAAGATTTAGATAATGTGGGATAAAAGTCGTAAGCGTGAAATATGAATGAAGGTCCGTCACAAGCCCGTACTAGCCCTGTTCGCTTGAATCGGAATTTCTCCTTCCTCGCGCTGCTGCTGCTGCTGCTGTTTATCCTGCAAAAACGGAGAACGCCGCGATGATGTATTCGCGGAAGTTAATTTTTTTATGTGAGCAAGCCCAAATAAATACGAATGAATCGTAAACTTGATTAATGTTATCATTAGTTCTAAGAGGATTTGCCTTGTGCTGTTTTTGTTCTTAGGCTCAGGCTTCAACAAATTTTTCCTCCTATACTATAAGCTGTGCGAATTTAATTTTTGTTCGTCGAGCTTCGAATTCTTCCTCGACGTAATTTAAAATAAAAGAATTTATGAGGATTTTCGTCGCGCGTTACTTTCGTTTTCTGCTTTTTTTTGGCATCGCGCCCATTACGCCGATACGGAAGCTGGGTCACCCGGACGTTTTTGATCTTCGAAAAACGCTCTGGAGCTGACGTTTCCAAAAACTTTGGTTGTCCCATCGATAACGCCGGCCGTTAATCGATAATGTTAGCTGCAGCAATCCAATTTCCCCTATCAATTTATGGCCTGACATTAGCTAATTTTTTCCCTCTGCGACTCCTCGCTGGTACGTACGTGTCTTCACGGGGCTCTCGTTTTGCCCGAATTTACCACGTAGCTCGTTTCGGGGCTTGGGGGGGGGGGTAACTATAAAAAGTCGATAATTGACCGGCTCACGCGTCCGTCACGTAGCCGCCAGCACGATTTTGGACCTCAAACGAGCGGTTTTTCGGCTTCCGTTGCACTCGTGAACTCGGCCCCCGCTCGTGCGTATAGTGGCGCTTTATTGCCATTGGCGAGGTTATTCGAAACGGCTTGATAATTCGCTCGGTAATCGCGCAAGTTATATATGGAAATAATTAATGACACGAAAGCATCTTCTTTTTTTCCGGACTTTTCGAGAGTTATATATTTATCACAGAAATTCATGTGTGCTCAGCGGTATTACGTTATGCAGAAATTATGCAAATTTCGCGTGGATCGAATATTTGAATATGCCCACATTCGGAGGAATGCATTCATTAGAGGCCGGAATATAGGGGCACGACGAGCGCCAACGACGTTTATTATTTCATAAATGTACGTTTTCTCAATTGGAATTTTTCAGCTCACTGGAGCTCAAGTATATGTCATTTGTTAATTCCAACATTTGTTTAAATAATTTTATATAAATCATAAGTTTATTTCTCTATACCAAAAGCAAATATAGAGTTAAATGGAACCTCATTAAACAGGGGTCAACTCTTATTTTTTTATCCTGATGGCTCCTTTTGTTAATCCGGAAGGATATTAAGCGGACACTCCTACGAATCTTCTAATAATTTTGCTTCATAATTTGTACTGTATACAGTTTTTCTCTCTGTTGTAGCTTATTAATTTTACTAAGTTCATAACTAAGAGGCACCGGACAAGTAGTATCAATCTCTCAGTCAATAGTTCCATCTAGAGTAAATTCCTACTCTGCAAATTTAAATTCACTGATAAGTCGTGAATATTCACTACTTATCATAATTTCACTGATTTAAATTTAGAAAGTACGGTTCTTGCGATTTTGCCTAACCAGGGTTAGGATGGAGAGAAAACCACGTTGAAGACGTAGAGAAAAACCCCCCTCTAAGAACAGGTGGTCGGTAGTGGTATAAACCTTCGTGAAAAATAATTCCGGTTATCCCCCTATATGAGAAGATCGTTGAAAAAAGCCCTTGTTGGTGTGCATCAGTGGTTAGTCATCCAAGTAAAAGCCGCGATTAATGTTTGCTTAACTTAGATTATAGCTCTATATGGTATCATATTTTTGCGCATGAATTCACGGCTAAATTCAAAGCCATCTTTTGCGTAAATTGTTTTTTGAGTACATTTCTGCGAGTTTGGGTTAAAGTTGTAACAACATTTGTACGCGCACTATTTATTTATGGAAAACTTGCTTCAATTTGAACGTGAAAATGAACATTTTGCTCTATTTCACGCTCTTCAAATTAAAGTTTTAAATTAATAATAAACAGTAGAATTTTTTTTCATACCTCAGGGCCAATTTATGAAATATCAAAATTTAAATTTTTTCACAATTTATTCATATTGTTGTCTACGAGTTAGAAATGATAAACACGATTACTAATATTAACAAAAAAAATGTGTTAAAAATGTATAATAGTAAAAATTTCTGTTATTTTTGACAGATAAATGATTATCGATTTACAATGACTAGTAATTCACAGACAAAATATCTGTTAAATGGGCATATTTTTTCTTTTCATTTAACAGACAGTTCAGTAATATCAAAAAATGTTACTAGACTACACGCATGTTTTCCTACTAAAAAATTAGTGAATTACGTTATATGATCATTATTAATGTATTATATGAAAAATTTCAATAAGTAATGATAAAAATGAAAATGAACTTTGAGGGCTAAGGAAATGCAATTAATAAAAATTCTTTAATTAGATAGGTAAACTTAAATAATAGAAGTTAAATAAGAAAAGATTAAAGTAAAATTAAAAATATTCAGAAAAGTCACTTGACATCAAAAAGAAAAAAAGGTTTGTCCAATTGCCGTTAGGGATACTTTGACCGGGAAGATTATTTTATGCCAAATTAAAAATTTATAACAATAACTAAATAGAGATTCAAACTTGAAAAATTTCAGTTTATATTTACATCTATTAGATAAAAAATTATAGTCAATAGTATCAATATTCTCCATACTAGCGTTAAGTCTAAAATACAAATTCTGCATAAGTAATTCTTGCAAATAATTTTTTATTTTTTCTCTTCAAATGATAAGTTTATATAGATAAATACTTAAATTGTATAAAAAATTAATAAAATACGTTATTTAATTATTTATTATATAATCTTTTAATACTTGTTTATGCATTTATTTATTTCTTCTCTTGTTTTACAAATAATTCATAGAATGTTCAAATTAATTTCGATTTATTTTTAAATCAATTATTTAATTTACTTTTATGTATCTAAACATTTTACTAAAAGTAAATAAATGGTTAAATTCAGTTTACCGTTATGAGCTTTGAAATAAAATTTTTTGACCGTTTTTTGAAAGTTTTTAGTTTTTGTAAGTGAAAAAATTTTTGGCCAATGTAGATGTTTTTTGGTTTATAGAAAGCACCTCTAGAAAAATTGAAATATATTTTAAAATTTTTAAAAATGCTTCTCGATATCATTGATACAGTTGAAACAAAAATAGCGTTCAGGTATTTCTGCTCTTCCTGTTATAACGATATGAGAAAATATTGTAATATAAGGAATACGCTGCAGATTAAGCAGAGACTAAACGAGGCCATAAAAGTATCAAGGGAGAAATAACGGATGATCCTGCGGGTAGCGCAGTAAATAGAAAACGCAGGCCGGCAATAGTGAATCGGGCCTAAGCTCGCCGGCAGGCAGCTAGCCATGAATCACGCTCGAGCTATCCCAATCAAATAAGTGCGCGTGCTCTCTCCGGCACTTGTACATACGTATACGTATAAAAGGCACAATGAAGTTATCATCGGGGAGCTCGCGCGCGCGCGCAGACAATGCCAGCACAAAACGGAAAGCTCGTGTCACCCTCGGCCACCTGCGAAGCGACGGGGGCCTATATATAGGCGCGGGTGAAATCGCGAGAACTGCTGCTGCTGCTGCTGCTCTTCTCCTTGTCCGTTTCTAAAGGGAAGGGGAAATATATCGCGGCCGGAAGTTATAAATCACTGGCGAGCCAGCATAGCGACCTAGAAACAGAGGAGACAAGGGCTTCTCTCTCTCTCTCTCTCTCTCTCTTTCACTCTCTTTGTAAAGCAGCATAGCAGCAGCAGCAGCAGCGGCAGTAGCTCGCGAGACGTAATTTCATTTTATCTGGCGGCAGTGCTAGCGTCGCGACTATCTCGGCGTGCTCTCCCGAAAATTCCTTGTCTCGCTTGCGTATACGGAAAAGAAAGGGGAAGCGAACGCGCGCGCGCTTCGGCTACTTATCAACTGCGCTATATACAGCGCAAGAATAAACAGCCAGGAGAATTAAGGTGCATAAACAAAGCTCCCCGCCGCACGCTGAAAAAAGATCGACATTCCCTTTTCTTTTTTTAATAGGGCCGAGAGCCGGGCACACGCCTTTTTATTAGCTCGTTTATCTTTGAAGAGCGAGGGTGTTAATCGCAGTTGATCCGATTTATTATTGACTCGAGCCTAGTCGGCTGTTTGCCTTTTTCTCTTGCCCCAGTAAACATGAATAATAGAGCCTGTAAATACAGCTATACCGTACCACCTTGTTTCCAGATTTACGGGCTTTTAACCCCTACATAACCGCGAGTTGTTTCATTTTTGCTTTTTATATGCGGTACTCGAGGATTTACTCATTTTTCGACTCGCGAGTCCATCTCGGCGATCCTTGGCTTATTCGCTATTCAGAGCTAGTTTTAGTTGGTTATTACTTTCGAATGATTTGGCTCGCGGTATTCCCAATGAAAATTATGATATTCAAATAAGGCGCGGAAATTACATTTGAGCGCGCGCACTTCCGCGTGATTACGAAAATTTGCCTGTTGCGCCCAGTTGCGCTCGATTTCAAGCTCTCTATCTCTCCCTCCCTCGTTCTCCCTCTCGCTCCTACTGCAGGCTATGTTGCCTATGTAGGTGGAGGCACTTTTTAACAACTGAATTCTTCGCTAACTGAGTTGGAGAACTTATTTCCAGCCCTAGATAAACTTATCATTCAATCCTCCGATCTTTTTTGCCGGCCCTTACTTACTTCCGTAAGTTCTTGTTTTTACTTTTTCTATTAAGCACTTTTCGAACTGTTAAGAATTAACTGCTGGAAAAATATTGTATCTTGTAGGCAAGTTTTACAATTGTTAATCTTTCCTGAATCAACTATATATAGAATCTACGTGGAAAAGATAAACGTCGATTAATTAAAAAAGCATTTGTTTATATTTCTTAATTCTTGAGTAATTTGCAACTGAGATTAGCTTTTTCCAGCGCTAGTAGTCAGTTTAAAAATCAGCGTAATTGAGTAGATGGGAGGAAAGTCGAGCAAGGATCCGTAGAAGAGCCAGGCGCTTAATAAACATCACTCTTCGCAGCGATCCCGTCCCTTCTCATCCCGGGCCAAACCGCAACATACACAGACAGCCAGAAATACGGAGAGGGCGAGAGGAGAGGAGAGAGAGAGAGAGTAAAAGCTGCCCTTTCGCTTGAAAAGAGAGACATAGAAAGTGTCTAGGTAGCGCGAGCGCGCGCGCAAAAGAAGCGAGCTAGGTTGTCTCGGCTAGGTGTTTCGTTGAATGTTCTCGTATCTGGGCAGAGAGGGGGGGTTAGAGGGGCAAGTGCCCGAGGGAGGAAACGACGCTCGGTGCACTCAATTGTTTCACTCGAGATTGTGAAACACGAGAAACTGGTTTAGAGAACGCGGCCGCGCGTAAGCGAGAGCTTTACGCCGCCGCGGAATGGAACGTCGGCGACGATGTGGAGCGCGCTTGCCGGCTTGGATAGGATATGGGATGATGCCACCGCACAGCGGCTAGTGCCCTGGGAATCCCCACTGGAGCTTGCTAAAATCCATTCGGCTCTCCGGGCACTTCTCGCAACCCCCCTCTCTCTCTACCTATCCCGCCACCGTCTTTTTATCCTGAATCGATCCTCGGAGGAAAATACGCGCGATTCCAGTTTCTCCGCCTTTCTCACCCTCTCTCGCTTTCTCTAGCTGAGCCTCAATTTCTTGCAGATCTGTGCGCTGTGCGCGCCTCCCTCCCTCTCTCTCTCTCTGTAATGTGTTACTTCCGTGAGCGAATGAGCTCTCTCTCTTTCTCTCTTTTGCTGCTCTTTCTTATATGTCTTTGGTGCCATCTGCAAATCATTGTCTCTATCTTTTCACGACTTCTCCCTTTTATAAGCTTCTTCTTTTTTTTTATGGGCTTGCCCGTTTTACGATTGATTCTCGAGGGTCGAATTGGGACCGAATAAAATGCTAGCAGTGATCCTAATTTTGAGCAATGATTTTCAAATTTACTCTAATATTTATAAACATCATCATAGCTTTAAATAATGTATAAATTGGTAAAATTTTTAAACGCTGTTCTACAATAATAAGATCGAGTCAATAAAATAACACGAGAACATGTTTAAAGTTTATCAGCTTTCGAGATTAGCCGTACTTTTTTCAATGAATCCATATATCGAGTGACATAAAAGGTCTTGGTAAGCGCTGCCTATTATAGCATCCCAGTGCTCCTCCTCTCGTCGCGCTTGCTCGCAGTTAAGATCTCATGAATCCAATAACTCAGCATTAAGATACAGCGTGCGCGCTTTGCGTCCCCCTGTTTATCCACGGCACTCGGCACTCGGCACTCGGCACGCATAATATATACCCGCGAAACGACGGTGGCGGCGGCGGAAAAGAAGAACAGCCAACGCCGCCGCCGCCGCGCGAGCACAAAGATATCCCCAGCCAGGCGACGTTTCAATGGGGGGCCTTGATTTTGATTTATCTATCCGCATTTCCATTCCTCGGCTTGGAGCTCGCGGATTTCCATTTATGGATTTCTGATGATATTCGCGCTCGGGTTCGGCCAGACTCTGTCCTCCTCCTCGTCCCCGTCGTCGTATATGGATCGCCGGGGCTGTGAGCGCGCATGAGAGCCAAGCGCTTCGGGATACACTTCGGAGATTAAACTTTAAGGTAATCGAATTAAAACGTTTCCCCGCTGCGCGCACCACTGGGGACGCTTGGCAGAGATCGATTTCTCTCGATATTCTCTGCAGACGAGGCCACTGTGTATAATCTTTTCCCGCCGATTTCACCCGGACAGCTGACGCATTTTCTGCATCGCCCTCACTCGCTCTCTGCACTTTTAATAGTTCGATGAGCACTTTCCGCACTCGCGTACTCGCGTGTTCGGGGGGTCAGATGTGTGGCTCGAGCTGTTACAGCTCCATTCATTCGTTCAACTTTTATTCCCTTTTTTTTCTTTTTTTCTCCGATACCGAAAGATTTTGCTGGTTATTTTTTTTTGTATTTTCATCAGATTTATTTTATTTTATTTATTTTACATATTTTATTCTTTTTTTTTTCATCAACTTATCGAAAATCCATCTGATTCCATCGGATATTAATAGATTCAATTAAACCAAGAATTTTTATTATATAATATTAAATTTTTTTTTTTTAATTTGAAAAGCAATTAAATGAAACAAGCTGTGGTAAAAATAAAGTCAAATAATTTGATCTTTTTGTAGAAAGCAAAATGTGAAGCTAATAGAGATATTAAAATAAGAAAATCTGTCTTTTTCTTCTTCAGTGAACTTGGAATATATTGAAGTATTTGAACCTTCATCAAGTAAATTCTCTCTTTAAACAGCGGGATTTAATAAATGTTTCGAAATTCCCTGGCAAAGTTTGCAGAGCTACAACAATTTCCCGTACCTTCTTTTTCGCCGGGGAATCACAGCACGGACAAATTGAATTATCGCTATGCACTTGACTCTCTGATTTATCGCGCTAGTGCAATTTTCAAAAATGTATGTTTTTCATTTCTTTTTCTTCCTCTCTCTCTGTGATTCTCTCTCTCTCTCTCTCTCTCTAAAGACGCGATAAGTACAAGAGTAGCGAGAATTTATTGGCTGCAAGCGGCCGCTCGGAGGTGAGAGTTTAGTTTCGACGTAGGAGGAGCCACGAGGCGAAAAGTCGATTCACACATTAAATTTCAAAGAGTGTCGTTCAGTCCGTGCACTCTCTCGCGCTTTTTTCCTCCCTCTATCCCTCTATCCTCCTTTTTTCCTTTCGTTCATTCTTTTTTCCTTTTTTCCTCTCTCTCTCTTTTTTTTTTTACAAAGCAAACAACTAAGTCGGTTCTCGAAGTCGTTATTGATGCCCTGCAGCGGCTCGCGCATCCTGAACGTGACTCAGCTCCCAAAAGTATTTGCAAAAAAATCCTTTTATCTTGAGTATTTTATCAAGCGTAATTATTATCCTGCGAACATTTAGCTCTCTTTGAAATCCCCTGCAGATGATAAAGCTCGTGCGTTTGTGTGCGTGAAAATATGTGTGTGTGTGCAGCTTTTGCTTGATTTGTCAATTTTAATGACTAGGTCACTCTGGAACGTCCCCGTACTGTTTTTACTACAGTAACTTTTAACTGACATGCATCATTATTTTTAAACCTTTAGGGAAGGTAAGTTCCTTTTTTTTTATTCATTCTATGATGGGTAAATGTAGCCTGTGACACTATCTTTTTTCTCAAGCTTTTCAAAACGATTGAACACTATATTCAGATTATACAAAAAAGGGCAAAGAAAAATATTAACGATATCGTATTTAAAAATCGTTTTTTGGATGTTGCTTAAAAAATATGCAGTAAATTGTTGGAATAAAGTTGAGAAAAAGATTGGTATATTCATGAAAATTCAGGATTTTCCAGAAGTACTATATTTAAAATATTACCTCTCCTTCAATATTTGTTATTATAGATCGTCACGAGGACCACCGGAATTAGAGTTTAAAAAGCCAAGATAACAGAAAAGTTCGACGTTAAAAGCAGGGTGTGGGTGCGCAACGGCAGCAGTGTTCGCCCGAAATAGCAAAAAGACGTAGGAAATTGCGCGAGGTCTACTAAAGCCAGAAGCAGAAGCGACAGGCGCAGCCGGGCCGCTAGAAGCGGGAAGAAGGGAGCAGAGTAATTTGTTCCAGCTGAAAGGAACTCGTCCCAGGCTCGAATCAAAGCGTACGCACCCATAGCAGCGGGCACAAAGACAGCGCCTTAGTGCAACACGAGTACGGGGAATTTTAATTTCGTCACAGAATCATAATACCATGAGCCGGCAATCGAAGAGATTGAGAACAAAAGTTTGAAGAACGGGGAGAGGATAGAATATTCCAGTAGCAGAGGAATTGCAATTTCATTTGTTCCATTTTAAAGTAAAATAAGTTATAATGTTGGAATGATTAAAAAATATAGCTGGAGGTGTGTGTGTGTGTGTATGTATATGCGTGCGAAAGCATGTGTCTGTTTGGTTTCTATCTTTGATCGTATATACATCTTGCGCTAAGAAGAGAAACAGCCGAGGCAAAGTCGCGGAAAAAAGATATTCCGGCTCTGAAATGGAAAACCGTGTGCAGCGCGCGTGCTGGATATGGAAATTTACGGAGCTTGCTTTCCGCTCCGCGAGCGCTCCTATTATCATTTCGGTTGTTTTCCTTTGTTTTCTTTTTTTTGCGAGACAGGGGCGATGTAGAGGCCCACAGCCGAAAGCTGCTTCTTTCTCTTGCTTATCTCGTCCATTATCTTATCGTCTGTTCTTGTGAGCGCGCGCTGCTCCTAAGAGGATGTATTGGTTGACTTCTTAAGCAGCTAAAAAAGTATTATAGAAGCTTCAATGTAACTTTTCAAGTATAAGTACAATATTTCGAAGCTTATTATTCATAATATAAATCAGTAAAACTGGGAGGCTAAAAAATGTATTCTACTGTAAATAATTCAGAAAGTTATTAAGAGTATATCTATTTTTTAAGTAGATCTGAGTTGAGTATGGTTAGACATTTTAGAAAACTTTATCTTTGATGATGATTATCTCTATTTAATTCTGAAATGAAGAATTTATAGTAATGTAATGAGTAGTTAAGCAGGAAAGAAAATTTTTTAATTTAAAGCTTTGTAGTTTTTTTTACTAATTCTTCTACTTTTTTTATAAATTAACAACTCAAATAAAAAAATTATAAATGGGGTTTTAGAAATAATGTTCTTTTCTTAAATAATTGCAACTGATCTTGGACCTTAAAATCGAACGAATCTAAACGAATCTTTTAATAATGACAACATTCTCATCTTACAAAACTCATTGATAAACATATATGTTCGATTTTATTTCTTGTCATTTCATTGTTGAGCTTTTAACAAAACGGGTTTCAAATAAAACTCGATATATATAGGTGGTCTTCAATACGTTCTGGATAGGTCTATTAAGTACGAGCTCTAGAAAATTTCAGAAATTTTTGGGTAACAGTTTTTTTGATAATTCAGCCAACGAGACGACCACAACGAGTGCTTAGTAACAAGAACAAAAATTTAAACTCAACGCACCTAAACCTCAAATATTCACTCAAATTCCTTACTTGTTCATGAATTCAGATTTTGAAAAATATGCTTTGAATAAAAAACCTCGCTTTATAGCTAAAATGCATATGCGAATTTATATGAACAAATAAACACAATGCATACAAATCACAATAAATTCTATAGAGCAGTTATATATTTAATATTATTATATTAGCTAAACAAACGTTTTTTTATGCGTATTTGCTAATCTCAGTCCCTTAAAAAGCTCTGCACGTACAGTCCGAACAGCAGAAAAAACTAAAATCTGCCATTCAAAACTAACTACTCTTTTAATCTCTTCATTTGAACGGAACGCTGGTTACAAGGTTTGTTTGAAACTGGAACTGAAAAAAAAAACAGGAACGTTAAAGCGTAGAGCTCTTGCATGTACACGGCAAATGTTTTTGTGTAGTTTTCACGACTAAATAGTGCTTTAAAAGTTTAACAAACGAGTCGTCCGTTAAAGCGAATACGGTTTTAATGTCAACTTTTAAATCGTCACTTTCGTCGCATATAATACCGCTTTGCAAATAACGTTCGCTTTTGCAAAGCTACAACTTTAAAATACTGTTTTCTATACCTTAAAAATATATAAATCGAAAAGTTAAGAAGATTGCTTGACTTTTTCACTAAAACTTGAGTCGAAAAAAAGCAGCAGCCCTTTAAACGCGATATAGAGAGAAAAAGTATTTCCAGTCCGCGCATACGTATACGGCATCGCGTATTCTACTAGTCTATCGACTTTTAAAGGGCGAGCGAGCAGAGCAGACTGTATAGTCGTAGCAAATAAAGATGGCCGGATGCGCGCTTTGGGCAATATTGCCGGATGTGATTGTTGCGCATCCAACCGACTACGTTCAGGGTCGTCGCGGACGAACGAACTAAACCCGGAGCCAGATCTTCGAAAACACACCTATAGAGACTCATGCACACACACACACACAGGCACGTTGGTCGGTTTGACAAAAAAGAGCTTATCTCGGGGGAGGTGAGCGCGAGCGCGCTGCAATTCAAATTTCCCGGTGTCGTCCGGATTATCGCACGGGGCAGAGGAAAAGGCTGTCGTTGCTGGCAGCCGTCCAAAAAGAGCGCGCCCGTCGTCGAGAGGCACGCGTGCGCGATGCTTTGTACATGCGCGAGGATAATGCTTTTTGACGCCTCGAGTGCGCGCCCGCGCCCGCGCTCTGTGTGTCTTGGCGCCTCGTAATTTTCAATTAATATTCGATTGGACTCGTTAGAAGGCGATTGGATCCGGGAGGCTTAAGGCTTTTAGTCACGGGGTTTTTGCTTCATGGCTTGGACAAGCGGCTTGTTTAGTGGATTGCGCGGGCAAGGATCGAGACTCGACTTTTTGCTTAGCTTTTTAATTATTCTATATTGCTGTTATTCTTTATTATTTATTCATCAGATAATACATATATAGATTTCTTAATATTGGGTATAATTAAGTTAATGTTTCTTATAATACTGTTTGACACCAGATATGTGATTTTCAGTTGTTAATAACTAAATAATAGCGAACTTGAGAACAAAAGTTTGTTTAATTAGTAATGCATTAGGAAGTTTAACATCGTGTTTACATTATTATTAATTATGCAGTTTAAATGCAATATTAATTTAAATTTGGAAATTATTATCCAAAATTTTAACCGTTCTGAAAAATCTTATTGAAATTTTGTGATTGTGTTGCTTTATTACGAGGAAATTGCTATGTTTACAATAGAAACGTGCAGACAATGGGTAGATAGGAGTATATAAAGCATTAATAATGCATGTGCATTAGAGATGGTCATAATTCATAAACTAATTCAAAGTTTCAATGATTTCGCTAGTTTTTGGTGAGTGCCTATTGTATACGCGGCTACCTATTGTGCTCCTAGTACGCTTCTATTAATGCTATACTGACTCAATTTTCCACAAGGGTCTTTATGTTTTATCCGTCTTTCAAAGCAGGCGTTTACCTCTAACATATAAATGTTAAAAGAGATAATATATAGAAAAGAGATAATGCGAAAACGTTTTAATTACTTAAATCATTCTATTATTTATTTATTCAACCAGTTCAAAAAATTACAACAGCAGAAAGGGTTCTATTTTTCCGTGTATAAATTATAGCTAGATATCTAAAACTAAAATTTAAAAATAAAAAATTTTTAATTATATATATTCTATTAGATATAATGGTATATAAAGTATTCTGTCATAGAGTAATAATACTTGTACGATTTATAATTTTAACAATTAAAATTTTACCTTTTTTTTCTGTTATTTTATCACTTAATTGCGTTACGTGAAAACTGAAAATTGTTTATCATAACAATATAAAATTTGTTCATATTTGAAATATTACAACGATCAAAAAAGTGATTGATTTGATACAATATTCCATTTATATGCCAGATCATGTTAAATATAAAATATATATATTAAAAATATTTTATATTTCGAAAACGTAATCGGTAGGAAAAATTACGTTGTTATTCTTCAATATTTAAATAATATAAAATAATAAGAACAATTTTAAAATTCATTCGAAAATAATAAAATGCAATAATCTTTGCTGGTGATATTATAATCTGTTGTTTCTTTGCAAGTACATATTCTAATAATTGCTGTTAATGAGTTAAGTTTTGCTGTTTAGTAATTTAAGCATATTTAATCCTTTTTTGGAAAAGCTCCGGCGAATCTGTAGAAATTTATAATGCAGTTTGAAGGATTATTTATGTATGCCAGCGATGCGATGTCGAGTGTTGATAAGTTTGCTTGGCTTATTGCACAATAGTTATCAAAACTGCTCGAAAGCACTGCATATCATTTGCACCGCTGCATTATATCTGTTAAATTTCTAAAGGACTCAATAGAAGGATCAGATGAAATTTAGAGTGCAAAACATTGTTATTTAATCTAATAAATATGATTATTGCTTTTTAAATTTTCAAATTATTAATACTCTAGGCACAGTTTTAAAAATTATGAATTATTAAAAATTTGTTATTTCTAAAGTAATATACAGATCTTTAAAATACTAATGCTTCTTTTTTGAGATAATTCAAAAGTTTCATAAAAGATATTGTATTAAGAATATTATTACATTCCGTATTATTACATTATCAAGAGCCAATTTAAAATGAAACGAGAAAGTAACTACTCGTGGAAGAAAATTCATATAAATAGAAATTGAAGTTATTCAACTATCAATGATTTAAGATATTAATCAAAATTTAATACTATCAAATTTTCGAAATTCGATATTATATTAGAATAAAAATAATAGTCATTTCGTTATTGGATAAGCGACAATTTTATCTTCTATTTTCACTTGACTCGATTAAAAGAGAAACATATAAGCATACACACACTTGCGTACGTACGTTCTCGAGG
Organism: Eupelmus urozonus; assembly: GCA_900480035.1. Lineage (NCBI taxonomy): Eukaryota > Metazoa > Arthropoda > Insecta > Hymenoptera > Eupelmidae > Eupelmus > Eupelmus urozonus. Next base: position 26,651 of record UELX01000888.1, read on the forward strand.
GTGCCGATCGAAGGCGAGCGAAATATTTGCCTCGACTGTTATCCTCGTTTTGCTCGAGTAAAGTTTCTCCGGAGGCGGGCAAGAAGACGAAATGTGTTCGAATAAGAATGAGGTATCACCTTGGGCCGATACTCCGTCAAACAATTTCGAATTCTCGAGCAGCCAGCTCCTTTGCATCTTTTCTTCCCGGTGGTATCTTTAGCCGTTGTAAAATTTACGCGTCCCTGGATGCGCACGATCCGAAAAGACGCTTTTTTCTCTAGATTCTACGCGTATACGCGCCTCATAAATCTAGTTTTATTCTTGAATTCTTCAATTCTATTTTCCAGCAGCTGACAAGTTTATCGCAAGCCTTCAACTTCACCCTGTATTTTACAGACCCTTCGTCTTTTATAAAAAAATGCAAACTTCAAGCTCCCATCTATTTAAATTAAAGATTGAAACGCGAATCCTTAATTACATTATTCGAGTCGCTAAAAAAAAAGAAAGTATCGTTAAATCATTTAAAGAACATTTATAGCGAGATCGAAGCGGAAGGACGAAGCGAGTAAAGTGCATCGCAGGGGTAGAAGCAGCAGCAGCAGCAACGCTGGCGGTGAAGGCGACGGCGCAGTTAGAAGTAAAAACTTTCCAGGACGGTCGTGTAAGCTTAGATTAGCCATAGCGTAAATCGCCAGATCATCTTCCCGCTTTCGCGAAGGGATATAGCCGCCTCCCCTCTAGGCCGCGACCTGTCGAGCCGCCCGAGGATTTACTTATATCCCCGTGAAAACTCGAGCCCAGCTAGCGCGCGCTTTACTCTTGCGTTAGTCTCGAATAATGTCACCTTTCTCTCTCTCTCTCTCTCTCTCTCTATCTTGAACGCGCAGTCTCTTGACAAACTCCTGCTCATTTTTGCGAGTTTATGGCCTCCGCGCTTCGTTTTTATCGCCTTTTCTCTATGTATAAAGTAATGATTTACGATTGATACGTACACAATTTGTAGGCGGCCGTACGCGGGGAAGAAAGAAGAGGCCTGCTGCACAGTGTCACGAGCGAGCCAAGTATCAAGTCCAATCCAGCTCACTTAAAGTCTCGAGAGAGCGGGCGCTGTAATTTTCGCATCGAGAAGAGGAAGAGAGAGAGAGAGAAGACAGAAGTCGGATCGTTAAACATCGATTAGAGCTGAGCAGGAGAGAGAGGAAAGATGGCGAGCGTAGGCGTGCGGAGACATTTCGCGCGCGAGCGCTAGCCGGATTATAGCCGCTCTCTCTCTCCCTCTCTCTGTGTATAACCCTGTCTTTCTCCGGCGTGAGCATGGAACAAGTTACAAGTCTCGTTATACACGGGTCAGAAGTTATCTCTTGCGCCGGCTTTAATGATGATTAAGTCACGTTAACCCGGAAAAGCGGCGCTCTAGGAACGCGCGCGCGACGCGGCTGGACTTTACTGATTGGCCTAACGATCTTTCCGCGGCCGCGCGCGCTACCCAGGTATACACGAGCGCTATACGACGGACGCGCGTGCACGTCCCAAAACTGGATATCCTCGTAACTTTATGCTGAATCGATCCTTCTCTATACGCGCTGCTGGCTGCTTGCTTCTCTCGCCTTATTACGGCCTGCAGCTTGATGAGCTGCTCCCTCGAGCTGTGTGCTTCGACTTCCAGCCTCGAGCGTGCCCGCCGCAACAGCATTGTAGCCTGCCACTCTATTTCCTCGAGATGCGCGTTATGTTTACAATGCCTCTTCTCGACGATGTTTCACTAGCTTTTTCACGATGCGCATCAGCTTATACGATCTTCAGATACCAGATATACCTCTCATATATCCCTCGCGTCTACGTGTGAGCTTTACTACGTATTTTTCAAAATTATTTTTCTTTTATCGCTCATTATATTCATATTTCACGAGCACAGCTCTATATGCAGGCCTTAATGTTATCATAACTCCACTAATTTATTAAGTATTCCTGTCTGTTATCTAATAAAGTAAGCTTTAAAACTCTTTTCGAGGCTAAATTACAAAAGTTACATCAACGAGCGTCATTATTTAATAATTTAAACTTCGTTAAGAGTAGAATGCCATGAGATAAAAGTTCAATGAACTCGCTTGCTGTTGTTGATATTGTGCAGCCGCGGTATTTCAAATAAATATGATATTATACAATTTTGGAAAATTGCTTACCACGCGAAGATTTAATACGAAATTCTTGAACTTTCTACGAGAAGTTGAACAATTTATCTCGGTATTCTGGAGCGTGCGCGTGCAGACAACTCGAGAGAGAGAGAGAGAGCCCCAGAGTCGCTCCTTCAAATCTCGACTGCTATACGCGTGGCCAGCTCGTCATAGTTAAAATTGCAGCTTATGTGTGGCCAGGGAAAGTTTACCTCTACTCTGAGTACAAGCGCGCACTTGTGTGTCTGTGTGTTGAGCCTTTTCTTCTTCTATTCCCTCGCTGGCAGTATTAGAAAATTTTCCGTCTGAATTCAGCTCAAGTTCATAGATATGTTTCTTGGTAAATATTTAACGTTCATTGTTAGGAGTTGTAGGTTATTAGTTTGACGGGAGAATAAGAGAAATTTCAGTTTAATCAAGAAAAATTTCTGCATCTCTAGTAGGTAATAAAAAATGATACCCAAGTGCGCTATTAACGGGAGAAAAGTTATAAATTAAAAATCAGAGAGCTTTAGTTTAAAGTTCAAGCATACGCCGCGAAGAGGAAACAGCGCGCGTGATTAATAGTCAAATAAACATTGTAACAAGCGATAAATTATCCTTGGGCCAAGTTTAATTAAAACTTTCTCAACTTTTATCCTAAGCTCGGCGAAACATCTTAAGCGAAGGGCGGGCAAAAAATTTTCGATTTCTCGGCCAAACACTTTCCCACAAATCAGTCGGGGTCATCGAGTGCATTAAAGCCGATAAATTCTTTTTTCGGAAATATCCAATTTCCCAGGAAGGGAGAAAAAAAAAAGAGACGAGAAGGAACGTTAAAGCGAAAGAGCGAGCTCGGTGCCGCACACATGCACGGGGAGAGAGAGGCCGACAAAACGTCGCGAAATCGAGCGTCGCTCCTTCTTAATTCAAGAGGGTAGGCCAATAAACTTGGAAGCGAGCGAGTCTGGCTCTCGTCGGTCACTCGGCGCGCTATAAACTATCGGGCGGTTATAAAAAGAAGTAGCCGGGGGCCGCCCGGGGCCGTCTTTGTCGGTGTGTCCTCTCCTCCCGCCGTCGTGGCCGCACCGCAGCCGCAAGTCGATATCCAAGTCGCTCGGAAATTCCTCCTCGTCCTGGCGCGTAATTCACCGCGGTGGACCGACACGCGCGCGCGCGAGAGCGACTTGTTCGGCTTTCTCTCTCTCTCTCCCCCTCGCTCTTCTCCCTTCCTCTCACTCGCTCTCTTGCTCTCGTCAAGATACCGCGAGAAGCGAGGGACTTGCGAAACACGGATTGCTCGCCGGAGCTGATCTCTGTGTAGGGCTATATACGTGCGCACGCGGGAGAGAGAGAGAGAGAGAGAGAGTCAAGACCGCAAAGATACGCTATCTCATCTGGCCGAATGCTAAATTATCCGCGAGGGATGCGGTTCGGCTGAACCACCGCAGTGAGAGAGAGAGGCAACATCGAGAGATGTAGCACACCTACACACACATAGCTAAGAGAGCCGAGTGTGAGCGGGCATGCTTAGACGCGCGTATTTACATATGTAATGTGCCTTAGCCTCACCATATACCTAAGTGTACACACGCGTTTCTCTATGCATCACTGCACTCCTACACTTGCGCAAGCGTACTCTCAGACTGGAAATGGAAAATTTGCTGATTCGCCAGACACGGGATTTTTTTTAATCTCGCTCCGGCCCGAGCTCGGGTTATTAAATGTGAATATAAGTTCGTTATATACCCGACCGCACACTTTGTGGATTCTTGCGGTCATACGTATACCTATATAGTGGGATAGTGGGATGGGGGGCAGGTTGAAGAAAAAGGGAATTTCGGATTAACGGGTTTTCGCGGTGCGGTATAACGAGCTGGAAGAAGAAGAAACTCGGAAGCACTGTGTATGCGCAAAGACCAGACACGCTCTCACTTTTTTTCTCTTTCCCTGCACGGGGCCGCTGGGAAAAACTGCGCTTTGCGCTTTCTGTCAAGCTTGGAAGAGCCAAAAGGAAAAAAGCCGCTGGAAGATTAGAGAGATAATGTTTGGTACGTTGTGGCCAGCCTTAACGACTAATTTTTATTTGCTAATTTATTTTGCAAGCTTGAGCCCCTCTTTAAATAGTCTCGCGCTTATAATGTATTTTCTCAGCTGACTGACGGAAATATCCCGTCACTCTGACCTAATAAGGCTCTTCTTTATAATTATACTAAATAAATATTATATTTCTATGATTGTTCCAAGACTTTTATTTTATTAGACTACTGACAGTTTTAGTATAAGAAATGTTTTAAACCAAATAATTATTAGATATTTCTTTGAATTTCTCTAATTTAAGTTTTAATTTTTTGATTGAAAATCAGCGGAATAGATGGTTACTCGATACTTTTTACGCAATAACTTCTAATAGTATTTGACCTGTCCATCAACCATTTTACAACAATATACAAGTTTCACTAACGTGATTTTTGTAGAGTATTGATTTTATTGCGTTACTATCCTTTATTAGTTTTACTGGAAAACCACAAACATTGTTAACAATACGGTTTCAGCAAGCTTCTATTGATTTATAAGACGCAAAGCTCCATCGTATAAATTTTTAAAAATACCAAAGAATTTGCTAGCATTGGATAAATAGAGAAAGAGCGGAATGTGATTTCTGGACGTAATAAAAAGATAGTTTAGTTTTCGTATTCCGCGCAGCCAAACATCTGGCATGCGTTTCCACGTCTTTTCCACGCAACATGCCGTTCGAGGTCATGCGAAAGAGAAAAAGAGAGAGAGAGGATGAGAGAGAGAAAGAGTGAGTTGAAATTGAACTGTCGACGCTGCACGAGGTTGTCTTTTGCGAGGAAATCGAATATCTCCCCCTTACCCTTTTCCCAGCCCTCCGTCGCATAACCGAGCTATTTTCAAGAACAAAGCGTAAATTATTACAAAAAGAATCGGCTCTTCAATCCGACCTGCTCTATTTCGCTTTTCTTACGCTTTTATCCCTTACAATTCCAAGATTTTATTATGAGATTTTTTTTCTTTCAACGTTCAACAGAACATTTTTCATTTAGCATTTTTTATGATGGTAAGCAGCGGTGCTATAACTTTTTTATAGACAATTTTCACGAATAAAATAGAAAGTTTATATACCGTCTAATTAAAATGAATTATAAGAGATTTAATATCAGAGTGTTTAAAAGAGATGTGAAAATTGTTGGTACTGATTGTACGACATAAGTACTTACTCATCAAATATTAATAATTTCAACATCATTTTTTGATCGCTTCTTGATAAAAATCAATGTTATCAAAAATGGATTTTAATAAAAATCAATAAGTATGTCGTTTTTTAAGTAAAGTTTTAAAATAACATCAGTATTTTTCGTCTAAATAATATTTTCAACTCGCTAATAAAATATTAAAATATGAAATGAACAGAAAAGCATTGTGAGAATTTGGCTTGCCTGCGAGAGTATTAATTCCGGTGCAATTCCATTCTCACCAAAATCATTATCTTCACGTAAAAAGCAAGCTCGGTAGCAATCTAGAAAAGCAGCTTTTGAAAAGCAACGGAAAGCCATCCCTTTTATTGCGCTGCTCTCGCCGCGAGCTCGGAATCCGAAAGTCAATTATTCGCGTGCGCGCACCGCACAGAGCGGCAGTAGTATGAGCAAGGAAAAGTGTATACAGTCTTTTCCGGCCGAGCGAGCTTGACTGCTGCAGGCATCTCCCCGCGACTCGGCGCCACAATTAACGATATTGCCGGGCAATGAAGAAAGCTGCGGCCCGCAAAAAAAGGAAGGTGCCTCTATAAGCGACGGGGCTAGCGCCCGATGTACACTCACTTCCATAAAGGCATAAAAAGTAAGTGTCGGAAGAGAAAGAGAGGGACGAGAGAGAGGAAAAGTCTCGGGGAAAAGGAGCCAGCGAGGGTCCAAGCACCCCTTTGAGACGCGAGCTTTAATACACGCGTATCTCCCCTTCTATATACACTTGTATAAGCTAGCAAGCAGCCTTTTGCACGTCGCTCCGACGGCAGCTTCTTCTTACTTAGGCAGAGAAATTTTTGCGCCTGCCAAGCCGCTGTGTTTGCCAAAGAATTAAATTAGCTTTCTGGAGTTGCCATCTGCGTGGCTGCGCAGGACGCGCGCGCTCGTTGCTTTGACGTTTGATATTTTAGCCTAGCAGGCTAGACAAGAACATTTTATCCTCTTTAGTCTTCTTTTTTCTGATTTTACAATGAAAGAGGATACTATGAAAGCGAGCTGTTCCGCAATCGCCTAAATGGAGGAGAAAATGTACTAAAACAATAATTATAAACTCGAGGAGCAGTTCTCGCTTTATTAACGTGCAAATTAAGTTAACCCTTAACATTTTTGCACTCTGTACTTGCTGCCATTGCATATATTCCTCTGGTATACAGCTTGTCGATGGAAATTATTTACGCCAATCCCGAAATAACGTTTATGTTGGTACTTTGTCAAGTGAAATTCTAGTCTATAATCTTTAGGTGTACGGTACTTTAATTTATTACCATGTATTATGAGGCCCCTCAATTACAATGATTGAGTATTATTAATTATATCATTTTATTCAAAAACATGCAATAAAATATTATTTACTCACATCATTTTAACATGTTTTATTTGAATATCTTTTGAAATATTAATATTATAGTAAATATTTACTATAATAGTGCCATTTTTACAATGACTTACTGTAGCTATCGCTTTTTCTATACATAGACATCGAACTTCACAGAAAAAAGTACAATTTTCATTCTCAATTGAAAATAGTAAATTTTTTTTCTCTATAATTTATATCCGTGTACCATAATATTTTTTTTTTTTTTTTGCTCAAAGGACGCTTGCTTTTGACAGTCAACGTATATATTTTTTATTTCATGTCGAGAGAAAAAAAGTTTATGTTGCTGTCACAGCGCAATAAGGACGCTAAGAAACAGCAAATTTTATATACTTTTGTGTACTTTTTCTTAAAAAACCTTTTCTTTGACGAGAAAGAGTGTGGGCTGAGAGCAGAGTTATACGCGATACAGACAAATTAACACTACAATTTCAAGTTCCAAGAGTACGTCGATGAACTTTCAGTTCTTGTGAAATGAAAGATGCCTCTGGCTGTTTCATAAATTTTCTACTTTGTCGCCTTCGCGAGTATTGCATAATTTTCACGAAATTTCTGGTTATACGAAAGTTTCGAGATTATAACCTTTATTCACGTTATATTAAATCAAATTTCGGAATCTATTTCGAAATTGTCTAGTTTTGCGCTCAATTGAACTATAAAATCTCTATATTAAACTTTGTTAAAGCTAATAAAGCTATCTATCTATCTAACTTATCGTGCTGATTTGCAAAGCGAGATTCTTTATCATTGTTATTTATTTTCTTAGTTATGATAATCTAGCTTGGGAGAAGATATTAAAATAAAGATAGGTAGTGTGTTGAATATGTAAATTCTATAGCATGTAATAACATAGAATTACATTTAAACGAATATTTTAACAAAAATTTGTTATTACTAAATAAATTCAAATAATAATTTTCTGAAAAATTGAACAATATAATTCATATTTTTTGAAGAAAAATACAATATAACACTTATAACTTGGAAATTAGATTTTCCTGTCTTCTTTCTTCTTTGACAATTTTCAATAACGATAAAAACTTCTTTTTCCACTTCGAGTTTCTATCTTAAGATAAGTTTGATTATTCGTTAAACTTTCTTTTTTCTGCGGCAACTTATTTTGGATTACATTTGAAGTACCTACATCAAGAACAAAAAGTCTACACAATACATTCTAGGAAAATAAAGAATAAAATTTGTAATTTCTTGATAGATAATTAGTTATTGACATGGGTGAAAAAATGTATAATTAGTTTTTTTTTTATAAACGTAAAACGTATAGTTTAGTATTTTGATTACGCTTGTTTCTTTGATCGCCAGTTGCCTTTGATCAAGCCTCGGCACATACATATGTAACCCACCTCCTGTAACGTGGAAGGATCGTTGATCCCAAGGGATTGGCATTAGAAGAGGGGTTTTCTTGTGCCTACAATAATTTGTTTCATTCGACTTGCTTGTAACTTATAGTATTTTTAACGTACAATAATTGGACAAACAATTTATACAATTTTCTGGTTTTGTAATAAAGTGTATTAACGCGTCAATATGAGATGCTAATGTAGTCTAAATTTTAATAAAATGATTCATTAATTATTTTATTCTTGTTTTATATATTTAATGTTTGGTAAAAAAGTGATTTCTTCTAGGGCTTTTGAAATGAGAATATTACGTCTAAGAATCAGTGTAAGAGAAAAGTTAGTCCACGGTCATAGAATAGCCGATGGAGGTCATTAAAACGGAAGAGCAAGGAATGTGCAGCACTCTCGACGAATACGATTACCAGCACTACACGAGGGGGCCGCGACGAGATGGTCTTTAACTCGGCCCCGGGCTGGGAGTGAGGAAGAACGATATGCTAAACGGGCTAGAAGGGTCATTCGAGGTGTCATGAAGTGCCTCCTTCGCATGGTAATGACCTGCTTTAGAGGCCGAATGTTACTGTAGAGCCGTAAAGCGCCGCGCGTCCACGGAGAGCTGGTAGTTATCGCTCGAATCTGGCTACGCCGAAATCTAAAATCCTTTACGCTACAATATGTCTCGAGGTTAGAGCCTGAAAACGTTAAAGTCGGCTACAGAGTTGTGAAAAAAAAAAGAGAGTCGCGGCTAAACTTGATTGTCCGGGAGCCCGCAGTTGCCAGCCGTCCAGATTGACTTACTTGGCGTAGCGAAGCCAAAGCAGAGCTTTAACAGACTGAAAGAGGAGTAAAGAGCCCGCAGATCAAGCAGCGCCGTGAGAAGTGGAGCGACAACTTCGGAGAGGGAGAGAACGAGAGAGAGTGGCACAGACAAGTCCACTTGTTTCGTGAGTTGATTGCGGCCGCAATGAGGTCGACTGCTCTGCTGCTACTTTTTGCAACGTTTAGTCCGACGCTCACACTCTTATTAAACCAATTGCTCCTATTAATTTTATTGTTGCGACATTGCTTTCACTACCTTTAATGAAATAATAGTTTATTCAGAAAAAAGCAGGAGAGTACGGGGAAAAGTGTACTTGCGAGAGCAAAAGCACGAGGTGAAAAAACCAACCACTCAATAGACTGAATACTGAGAGCATGAGATTGTGGCCGTGCGAAGAGATTTTAGTATCCTATAAATTGGCTATTCGAAACTCTCGGCAATACGTTAACTCACGCAAGCGTGTGGCTTTGTATCCTCAAGCGCAGGCGTATCGTCGTTCGACTCTTAAATTCAATCCTAATCAGGGTAGCAGTAAAAAAGAAGTAGTGCAGAAACTGCAGGAAATTAATACAGGACGGTCTGAAAAAGGCATTTATATGTGAATCTACAATATTTAATCCATGTGTTACAAAAAGCGATTGATAGTCTCCACACTATGTTTTATATGCATTTATGAAATAACATGATTGTTGTAAAAACAGCTTTTAATTTTTGACTACAGTTCATATTTATTTTTGGTTTTCATAGAAAATTTAATTGAAGCAGTTCCATGAGCTACTCGCTCATTATATAAAAGGAAAAATTCTTAACAAAACAAGTAACAGAAAAAGGCAGGAATTCCGTTAAAACCACGAATTATGTATCCGACGAGTTTGTGTTTAATTCAACAAGTAAAATGGCGTCTTAAGTAGTAGAAGATTGTGTTTGTCTGCAAGAGTAGTGGCCAGTCGCTAGAGGCACCACCAGCAGGGTAGCCTACTTTGAGACGCAGTCAAGATTACTTTTTGCGCTTAAAAATATTTGCCCCTTGCGCGTCCTAATTCCTTATCTGTGGCCTGTCCTTTACGACGTCTACATATATATACGAGCGCACTCGTCTGCGTAGCCATCCCAGAGAGAAGAAAGCTGAGTAAAAAGAAGAGAAATACAAATCAAAAAAAGCCAAAAGCCAAGATTAAAGAGCAAGGGAAGAGAGAGAGAGAGAGAGAGTGGAAGAAAAGTAGAGGGAGAGAGGTAAAGAGTGGGAGGGAGAATATAGTCTGTGAGCAAGGGTGTATATAGGCGCATTGTGTCCTATTGTGGGACGTAAACGTTACGTGCGGTCCAAGGAGCTTCTCAAGGATCGTCGTCGTGGCAGGTCTGTATAGCGAAATTCTCTTTCTCTGTACGGCACGAAGATGATGGCACGCCGCGTATTATACGCATTCGTGCTTACGCCTCGAAAAAAGCAGCGAGAGATAAAAAAAGGCTGAAAGAGAGAAGAAAAAAGGCGCGGACGCGCGAGCGAGCGAGCCACTGTTTTTACGGATGTTGCAGGGACTTCTCTCGTTTCTCAGCGACGCGAGCTTTTATTGTTGAAGTGTCCCATTTTGCCTGGGAGCGGACGCAAGTTGCGTGAGACAGATGGCACGGTATTCAGGCTGCGATTTCGACCGAGAAATTCTTTCTGCCTCTCGCTGCTGCCTCCCATCTACACCTAGCCGTGTATTTTTAAATATAAATTTGAGAAGCCAGGAGCACCCGGGAGTTAAGTAAATAAGTACCTCTGCACCGCAAACTAGCAAATTCTAAAGTGCTTTTTAAATGCTCCTTCCTCTGGCGTGTTAATTGAGAGAGTCGCGAGCGAACTGTTCCAAGCACATCGCCTTTCTCATGTCACTCTCCTCCCTACCATTACATTTTACATTTTTCCTCTATCTCACTCACTTTTCTTTTTTTTTTTCTTGTCTCTCGTTGTCGCTCGTTGCTCCTGCAAACGCAGCCGACTTGACTTTCCGTCAAAAGCGCATTAAAATATTATTCATCGTTGGACTTGGACTTTAACTAAATAAAAAATAAATTCACCAAAAGTACTTTGCTGGCCAAAATATTATTATTAACTTGGATATATACAGAAAATATTTATTTTTTATACAAATGGAAACCATAATTTGCCGAAAGGTGATTTCATTTTGATTTTAGATGGATTCTGTTCGAAGAAAAATGGCAATCGTTTTGCTTTCATTCAACTTGTTTCAAAAAGATTTCCATTTAAATTAATAGATTGTTTATATAGGTTCCTATTAAAATACTTATTTAATTTGGTAATAATTTTACCAAATTCGTTCTCTTGCATTTAGTAATAATGTTTCTGATCGTAAAATATGGTGATTTATTAAACTTAAAGTGAACTGTGTGTCTAAGTTTCAAATTAATAAAGATTTGAAAGATGATGTTCATAAATATTATATTATATTATAAAATAGAGATTACATTTGTTTTTGTATTAGTAAAAAAAAATGACACTTTTAATTTTTTGGGAACTTTATTTCGAAACAATTGGCGAGATTGGAACGTCGGCTCAATTCACCTCTCGTCAAATTAAATGCAGTTTGCAGGCGTAGGCTTGCACATTGAGCTGTCAATAGGTAAAAATATATTTTACTTTAATCAGTTACAGGCCTGGATTTATTTCGATTCAGATGGGAAAGTAACGATCTATCCTTTTTACGATCAACCGCATCTAATTTACGTTAACCATTTGTGATATATCAATTGAATGGCAGCCGGTTCTCTCGTGAACACGTGCCTGCAGTATCGAGTAAACCGCTTTTAGGCATAAATAACGCGAGAACTTATGCCCCGCCAAGTTAAATAAATTTGCACAAAATAAATTATTGAACGCGTTCCTCATATTGTAATAAATAGCGAGCAGACGGATGAGTGGTAAAAATATTAAAGGCTATATGTGCATGAGAAGGGGAGCGGAGGTGGTCATATAGATAGATGATAGATAGCGTGATTGATTGGTATTCATTTATGTTTTAGTTTATTTTTGTGTGTACGTGTATGTATGTCGATCATTTCACGGGATATTAGGAAGAAAAAGACATGTTTCTTCTTGTTACTCTGCAAATACTTTTTTACTTGTACTCACGAATCATAATATAAAATTGAAAAAATAACGGTTGAACTTGAAATGTTAAACAATAAATCTTGAGTTCAGTTTTCTTTATCTTAGTGATAAAATTTGTAAAAATAGCGTGAAAAGTTTTTGTTTAAAAACTTTGTGGTTTTCAAAAAATTTTTGTTCAAGACATTTCAAATTATTTTACCGTGAAGTGTACTCATCAGAAGTTTTGACGTAAAAAATAAATCGAATCATGACTTAAATAAGTCTGGAAGATAGCTTATTTTACTATAAAAATATAATATCATTATGACAAAATGTCACTCGAACAGTATTGGCTTTGAAATAAAAAATAAAAATAAAAATTAAATTTTATTGTGGCCGAAAGTGCCACTTTCACTCTTGAGAACGGGAGGTTTAGACAGTCGCTTAAGAAGTCCGTGTCACCTAGAAAAAAATTTGAAAAAAATTTTTGATTAAAACTCCTAATTTAACTAAGTTAAAATAACTAGCTTGATTAAGGAAAAAGTACTCAAAAATTCCTCTTCGATTAAGTTAAATCTCTTAATAGAAATTTTCAGTAGGAATCTTTAGTTAATGCTACACCCAGACGAACAATAATCAACTATTTGGTTAATTAATAAAATATACTTTTATAAAATCTACGTATCTGGGATACAACCACAAAAAAAAACAAATATTTTGTAAGCATGATATCTATCAATACAGTTAATAAATAGAAGAATTAGTATGTAACCCAAGGGAATCCATAAATAAAAATAGTGATGAATGATTTATCAGTAAAGAGTTCGGAGATACAGTCAGTTAGAAGTTTAAAGCAAAATGCTCCACTGTGCGACATCTGGATACTGTCGAGTCTGTTACCGCTATATTACGCAAGACATATAAAAAGTTCTTCGCGTAATTTAACTGCTTTTATTTGACTAAAAGAAAAAGAGATTAATGATTAACGACGTTGGCTTTCAAAGTGTATCGTGTTCCGAGAAAAAAGAGCAAAAAAGATGTTAGGAAGAGATACGTACTTGCTAACAGGTTAAAGTATGCGTTATAAAGTGATTTAAAGCTTCGTTGTTTTTCATTCTTATTAAATTATTTCGTTTTAGTGAGTTGAGCTGAGTTTCGATCTACTTTATGTTTCTGTTCATTATTATAATGCCAATTCTTAGAAGAACAATATTTCTGCTCGAGATTTGAATTATCTTTATTATGCTTGAATGTTTTAGAATAAGCATAGCATGTTTCATTAACTTTGGATAAATCAATTAAAATTTATAAAAGATATAGATTACACATTAATATTTTATAAAAAATGTCATATTTCATTTTACAGGAGTGTAGAGGTGACAGTTAATAAACAGTGTATTGTTTATATGAAACTTTATAATTGTGTGTTTAGCGTCAACAGTGTATACATAAATCTACGGTGTGGGTCAACTTTTGGATACTTGAAGGAAGTTAATGAATTATAGCTTAGTACTTGGATTGTAATAATAGTTCTAAAATTAATTATGTTTATTCATTTGTAATATTCAACTGGCTTAAAAAAGCGATTTTTTAATTTAACTTAATCATCTGCTGCGTCAAAGTCCTACGATTCAGTCATTTTAATGAGTATTCTATTGTTGGTCAGTTTTTTGATGTTTAATAACTATTTCAAAAGCAATTCAGTGGCCAAATTTATTTTTATTAATTATTTAATATTATTACTACAGTAACACTGAGCCATGGAAAGCACAGAATTATGTGCGGATATATTGTCAATTATGTTGATTGTCAATATGCTCATTACCAAGCATATTATATTAATTACATAAAATCAAAATTGTAATTGTATATTGAAAAGTTGAAATATACTGTAGAAATTTGACTGAAAATATGATTAGATTGAAATGTTAGCAGCAATTTGTCCTTAACCGTTTCTCATTAACTCACTGATTCAACGTAATTCGCAAAGAGCTCAAAGTCGTCATTAAAAAGCTCCAGCGACGTTCTTATGGCGCTTAAGGTCTCTGTAAATTAGCCGCAGTGAAAAAAGCGCTCGCGCGAAAGGACGCCTTTATTTGCCGATACATACAGTTAGCCGCACAGAGAACGATTTTCTCGCTCTGCCTCGTGCAGAATTCACATTTAAGCTAGGCAGGGTAGGGGCGAGCGCAACAGAATACTTTTATCTAACAGCTGGGGGAGGGAAGTGGGAGCAGAGGGGGGGTAGCAGCGCAGTTGAACGCGTGCCAAAAGGATTGAAACGGGGTTGGAGAGCACGAGGAGGAGGGGGGGGGGAAAGCGAAGAGAAAGAGTGGTAAAAAGGGTGGTCGGCTAGGCAATTCCGCAGCGATCGCGCGCGCGAGCGAGAGAGAGAGAGAGAGAGTATAAGAAAGAGGGGGTACAGGGGGCAGCGGCAGCGGCGGCGGCGGCGGCAGAGATGTTGGGGAAATGGGACGAGAAAGAATGTAGCTGCAGGAACGAAGCTTGTTCCTTTACGACCATTCTTCCTCGTCTTCATTGTCGACGCGCACGGCCCCTTTTCCTAATGCCCTCCTCGCGCCGGCGTGCAAAAGGAATTTTTTTCTCCGCTCTCGCTTCTTTTTTTTTTCTATCTACTTTTGCTCGCGCGCGCTCGCGCGCTAGTCGTTCAGACCCTCGTTACGTGTCGTCTCGCGCTCGGCTGCTGATCGAAACGAGGACGCGCAGATCGATCTCAAGCGCAGTTTTCCTCTAAACCGACTCGCGCCCCGCGCGCGCTACAGCATACTTTTCGTTTAGCCAAACGAGCCCCGATCTTGCCCGGGCGGCCCGGCAACGAGATTACACTTCGTTTTTCTTCGCTCCCTCCTTATATTCTTCTTTCGCGCAGCCGCCACCGTCGCTGCCGACCTGCCCTTTTATCGTGATCCTTTTATTTTCCTTTTTTTTACTCGCGCGCGCGTGCGAGGTATCCTTTTTTTCATTTTACCGCTCGGCAAGCTATACATATATATAGTATAATAATTTTGTCCGAGGAAAATACGTCTTGGGAGCTTTCTTCCCGAGCGCTTAAAATCTATTGTAATTATTGTTCGGCGGAAAGTTTGGCGCTCGCTGGGCAGAATAAAACTTGTAAACTTACGGCTTTATTGTTGTCTTTCCTCGCAAGCTCGAAGCTCTTAGGTCGAATTTACACGTCGGTTTCTTGCCTCAAGAGTTCTCGATTCGTCCTATACTACACACACGCACACTGCAGCCCCCCCCCTTTTCGAAAAGCTTTTAAGACGATTACCGAGGCTTTGCGTTTAATTTTTCGAGTCACCTTGCGCTGGCGCGCGGGCGCGAGGTGCTTTAAAAGAGAGAAGCACTCTTCCAGGCGGGATTTCTCCTCTTTAGAGTGCTCTACGTATCTTAATTGTCGTGCCGGCGGCGAGCTGTGTACGTGCGCTCTCAAAATGAAAAAGAGAACGGCGAGGGGCTAGCTCGTTTTTGCGTCAAAATCCGCTCGTTTATTGCAGCCTCTTAGAAGTAACGAAGCCAAACGGAGCGTCCCACAGCATAGACTCTCTCTCTCCCTCTTTCCTTTTCTCCTACCGTACCCGTACCCGACTCTTGCCCATTCTTTTTTTTTTCTATTAGCTGCTGAAAGTTCTCGCGCGCGCAAGCCACACACGGGGGGCCGAGCTTTCGCTTCTTGCGAGGCCGATCCCTCCTCCCTTTTGTCACTGCTTATTTCGTCGTTTTCAGACAGCTCTGCCGAGGGCACTTTTTGATACGAGAAAGGCAATTACCTCGACGGCGACGCTCCTCTCCCGGCTCCCTGGCTCCTGCTCTTCTTCCTCTCCGAGCTGGACTCGAAAACTATCGGCTTTTTTTTTCTCTCTCTCTCGCCAAATTGATTTACACTTTTTTCCTCGCTTTCGTCGCTTTCGTCGCTTTCGTCCCGCGCGCTTATCGCCTCCAGCTTGGACAATAACAATTTATTTGGCGCGCGGATTGTGAGAACTATCGGACGAGGAGAGCCTTTTTATCCCAGATATTCGGATCTTGATCTACTTTTTTTTTTTAATCTTGTTATTTCAGATGGGATTGCTGACAGCGGAATGAGTCTGTTTTCCCCGGGATAGACTTCTATTTAGGAGGAGAATTTTCGAAGAAATGTTGCGCGCTACTTTTTAAATAATTTAATGAATTTTAAGACTTTTCGCAAACTTGCCTTTCAATTTCTTTCAACTTACTTTTTTTACGTCCTAAATGGCGCTAGAGATTACGTAAGTTTCTTCCACGCCTCGAAAATTTTGTATCCTGCGGATAATTTTATAGCCTCTTTATCGTAAAGTATAGTATCCTCGTGAAGCAGCGAGAAGTACGATGTAAAAAGTTGCCCCCCGCTTGAACGTTAAAAATTACAGCGATTAATCGGGCAAATTTTTGCGCCAACTTTATGAAGCTGCAGCAGCAATTTCCAGCTACTTAGATTCACTTGGAAATGCGCATGATATAATTATATCGAGCTAAATTCTAGCCCGCTCCCGCGGCAGCCAAAAATTCAAAATCAGAACTCGGCGCAAAGCGAGCTTATGTTTAAGAGTGCCATTCATCATTCTTTATAGCATCTTTTGCGCACAGCTTAGACAACTCATAAACTCGAAGTAGTCGAGGCAAGATTCCCCTGGCGCACACACACACGTAGATTCAAGCGCGCACACGGACACTTACACACAGAGGCAGAGAGTCAGGCGGTATTGGAAGACAGCCTTTGCTTTGGAGCTTTACAGCTTCTGCCTCGTATTTCGGAATTATGTCCGCTGCAGAAGACCGTAGCGCAATATCGAATGCCGGGGCGAGGAGAGAGGCGCTACGTCCGCCAGGGAGAATAAGGACTTGGAGAGCGAGAGAGATGGAGAGGAACCGCGGCGACGGCGGCCTTTACGATCGAGCCAAGGCGATCCTTAACTCACCCCCTGCATAACTGTCCATTCCATTATTGTTCGCTGCGCGAGCGAACTCTCTCTCTCTCTATCTCTCGCACATCAGATATACATCTTGGATTTTTATGGCCTACCAGCTAGTCATAGAAATGTAACTCTTTCCTCTTAGACCTGAATTTCTTGTCGAATTATTCAGATATCTAACAGCCTTGCCCCGACTCTGATTTACGATACTTCCTACTTTGCTTTACTCGCTCATGCTCACTCTATTTACTTACATTACAACTTTCATAACGTTTCAACGACATTAAACGACAATCACTTATTTTACTTTGATAGCTGCAGCTTGGAAAGACTTGCTATTTAACTAGTTGTTAACTTAATCCTTCACCTTCCGCAAGCTTCGCCCATAAAGCGACCCTTACTCCTCTTCCCGAAACTTGCAGCAGCATCAGCAGCAGCCACCCGCAGGATCTCCGCGCTTGCAGTCGGAAACACGCACTGAAAAGTAGGTTAAAAACGAGAGCTGCCCTCTCTGCACACATCGTAAATCACCAGGGACGAGCTTGCTGGCCGAAAAAGCATTTACGAAAAGCGCCTGCCTCTCGTCGATATACACAGCCGCTTCCTCCGGACGATAAAAAAGAAAACAAACAAAACACGCTCGCGGATAAAAAAAGCCCGAGCGAACTGGAGACACGCAGTTTGGAAAAATTCACGGCTGATAGCCGCGCGCGCGCGGGAAGGCCGCCATAAATACGCGAGCCTCGGGGCCATTAATAAGGGTTACTTAGCCCTTGGCTTTATTTTTCTCCGGCTCCTTTTTTCGCATTCTTTTGTTTGTTCGGCTCTCATCGGCGCCCCGAGCGCCAGCGGGTGCCGGCCGTGCTCGTATGAAGGAGTTTCTGGTCGGACACCTTTGTGCTAGGGAACGCCGGAGCCCAGGCGTTACAAAGACGAATTGCTCCCCGGTGGTGTCTCGCAGCTTCCGGAGGAAAACACGCTAACGCCCGGTGATCACTCTCCTCTCGCGGCCGCGCGCTCGGCCCTTTTTTCCTCTCATCTCTCTTTCTTGCAGTTGTTCCCTTTTTTCTCTCCAAGAGCAGCTCGCTCTTTCTCTCCGTGGCTTCTATGTGTGCCTGTGTCTACAGCTCGTCTCATTGTCCGTCTTTATGCGCCCAGGACATTACGAGGGATGCCTGCTCAGTGTTTTTTATTTGCGCTCTGTATAGTCGAGATGCTGCGATAGGCTTTTTCATTAGCTACTTTAAAGACGAATTAATTCGAGAGAAATATATTGCGTTCGATAATCATTAGTTTTTGGATCGTATCTAAATAGTGTTTTGTATTAGCAATTTTAAACAATATGACTTTCGAGTTATACGAAGTTTTATCAACGTTTATTTATTATCATACGTAAAAGATGAAATCAATGTGTATTTTATATATCATTTTGGTATGAAAAAGTTTAGAATTTATATAATCATAGTATATGTTGTTATACCGACAACAAGTATCATAAAATAAAGCTTATAATGCGTACTTAATAAATTAAAAATTATCAATACTCTATTGAAATTTCAAAATTTAATAATGACTGTATTACTGTATATTTTTATAAAAGGTTTTTAGCGCGTAAAAATTTAATAAATAATAAATAAATAATTAATGAGCTTGCAAACAGATATCAATAATATTAATAAATTTTCTTTTTCAATGATTTTGCTTGTACAATTAATTTATATTTTACGCTGCGATTAATTTGATTATTCTTTGATAATTCTCTTTTAATTCTATAAAAATCTATCAAATGGAGGCCAAATTTAATTTATATTAAAGCTGTAATTTAAAACTAAAAGCAAAGAAGAGAACTGAATTTAAATTTAAGCGGAAAAAATACGTGGAATACAAATTAATCAAAGTTAATTGCGTTAAAGTTTAACAGAAGAAATCCTAACTACATATAAAACGATACCGCTCGTCTAATTAAAATCATGAATGATTAGTAAAATTCAAATTATATAGTCCTGAAATGAAAATCTCTAAAAATATGACGATTTACAAGCAAGAGTTTGCAGGAAAAGTCAAGCCTTTTGAGCTCTCACCCTTAATTACTATTTTTAACCTACTTTCGACTATTAGACACCTGACTCAGCCCTCTTCGCGTGCAAGACGAAGCCACTAATTTACAGGCCAAAGGGAAGAACCTGCTCTCCCTCCCTCCTCCTATGCAGAAAAACGAAGAATTTTCGGAAATTACAAAGTAGTCGCGCGGAATTCCATTTACGCCAAAGCTAACAAAATCGTTTGCCGTGCGCGCGCGACTTAATGAATGGCTTTTGGAAAAGAGCCTCAGGTAATGAAGTTCTACACGCGGAGGGAGCCTTTTTCTTTGTGCCTATGAGGTTGCATTGCGTAAAACTGAAACTTAAACACGTTATAAAATCGCGTATGTCCTGTCTCTGTTTGTCTTTTAATGTCTAATGGATTATTGGCTTTTTTTTGCCACGTTCGTAAGGGCAAAAAAAAAATGTAAGCAGTTGAAGCTTCAGAGGATTTAAGGCCGCGTGCTTTATAACACTTTAATGACTTTTCAGCTGTTTCAACAGGATTATCGTTGCGATAAGTCTGGCTCGTTTAACTGAACTTTCCGTTGGCGCTTAATTAATTACTATATTTCATTATCAAAGGTACACAGAAGCGATGCACTAATGATTCCGCTGTATCTCTGTGGGAATCGTAGGACTATCTCACGCTGAAAGCGCCGCAGTCTCGCTTGTAAACGTTCCAATGGAGTACAGATGTATACCTACTTCTCGAGAGCTCAATTAGAACGTAAAAGATAGTTCTTCAAAGAATTCAACGTCAAATATTTTTTAAATTCTTTAATTATTTTAAAGTGACTTTTTCACTCTATTTTACGCACTTCAGTTCTATTAACGAAATTAATGAGGTTTTGCCTTCTCGGCTTTTTTAAAGTATGCGTATAAACTATTGAAATATCCGATTTCGTTCGCTGCGCACGTTAAATGTTCTCTAATTATTCCGGGAAGTTTGGGTTAGTGGAGCTAATTAAAACGCTAAAATTACAGTTGTTATTTTATGGTAAATAATATTTCAATTAAAACGTCATTATTTTATAAAATTCTTTTCAACTTTTCCAAAATACCTAAAAGAATTAAAAAACTTTATTGTATATAGTTTATATGGTTAATAAAAAAAGCGGTATGAAATTTTACTCCAGGTATCACATCGCTGTATAAAATACTTCCTTCTATTGAAACCAGCTGCGGTCTTTAAAAGAAAAAACCAGCGCAATCCGCAAATCAAGCACACTATCATCATGACTTTTTACACAGCTTTGACTTAGTATATATACTGATAACATTTTACACACAGTGACCTATGCCCTTCTTCGCGCTAGAAATTACTTTTGCCGGAATTTATTTCCGATTTAGCAAGATTCAGTACGATCGGTGCCGCTGCAGGTAGCGTTCCGCGTGCGTCAAGCTTTATGGCTCTTTGCAGATTTAGTCGTTCGGCTGCTGCTGTTGCTGCTTCTGCTGCTGCTGTAGCTGTTACCGAAACTGCGGCGGCGCCTGTGGCTTAATTTACGATCTATAGTAGGTGCTAGCAGCCAGTAGCCTGCTGCCTACTGCTACTCCATAACCCCGCCTCTATGTTTAGGAAGTGGATAAGGAAACGACCGGTCTCTTATATTTATGTGCATACGCGAACAAGTACGTCAGCGAGCTCTCGCTTTTTAACCCGTTTAAAAGTTAACGCGGCAAGGAAAGCTTTGTAAATTTAGGTCATTGTGCGCGCAAAGCTTTTTTCCCCCCTCACAAGCTTGCTTTTTCCTCTGACATAGTGAACTCTATAGCTATACGATTACTTGATAAGTTTTTAATCAAGCGAAGAAAACGTTTTTGCAGCCGCCGTTCCTTCTAAAGCATTTATGCACAAAGTCTATGATTGGCCTTGGAACAGTGACGAGTTGAGTGAATGAAGTGAAAAATTACCAACTCCTCCGAGTTTCGTGCATATATCAAACGCGATTCGTGCATTGCGAAGAAACATTAAATAAATGTAACGCGCAAGTAGATGAAGCCTTTGCCCAATGATCCCGTATAACGGCGGTTTATTATATATATATAACGTAGTACGATTCGGTGTTGCACTGACTAGCCGCGGGAGAATATTTTCAAAGGCTGCGCTACAACGAATTTCAATTCCCTGGCGCACGGCGCTGCTGTGCAAACCATTAAGTTGAGCTTGTTCGGGCTTTACGAGCACTGAATTTTTTATATTCAATTTTGAGAGATAATTTCGTTACGTTCCTACGTAGATGTGTGCCAATTCGACCACTGCCGGTCATAGCCCACCATCAATGGATATCCAATATTGACAATGAGCTGTACTATCTTGTGCATTGATCGCTCGTTTTCGACATTGACCGTGGGATTTCAGATATGCTCTTCCATATAATTAATCAAGAATTTCCACATTCTGTTTGCTTAACATTGTTTGCTTAGGTTACTGCTCATTGTTAAAAACCTGTGCTGGAAGAAAGTATGACTAGAGGTTAATTGTGCTTATTGGTAATAAGGAACAATCGAATTCCTAAGTTAATTAAGTTTCACAGCTTTAAGTTGTGTTTTGACTATTTTAAATGTTTATGTTTATTTAAATACAAATCGAATTAATGAAAATAAAAAATAATCCTTTAGAAAGTATGATAATAATTTTATTTCTCTTTCAGAAGATTAATAAATGTGTAAATAGCTTTTTACAAAAAGTAAAAAAGTCCACTTTTTAAATATCGATTTTATACCGTCTTTAAACCCCTCTTTCATATAAAGTTTATAGAATTACTGAAAAGTTAATATTTGGACTTATTTAGTTACATTATTCAGGCCACGAATAGTTATTTTTAAATACGTTTTTGAGATTATTATTTATACGAATTTCATATTAAAAATTTTGAAAAAGATTAAATTCAGTCTTTATACAGTTTTGAAACTTTTCAAACATTTTATTAAATTACAACAAGTAAAAAACTTATAACTTAAAGTTGTTAGCAACATTTTATTGATACTCTGGATC
This sequence comes from Eupelmus urozonus, assembly GCA_900480035.1. Classification (NCBI taxonomy): domain Eukaryota; kingdom Metazoa; phylum Arthropoda; class Insecta; order Hymenoptera; family Eupelmidae; genus Eupelmus; species Eupelmus urozonus. The sequence continues at coordinate 48,736 of UELX01000888.1, forward strand.
AAAATAAGCAAGATCTTATTTGCTTAAAAAATAAATCTTAATTTCTCGAAAAATGAAAAGTGTACAAGTTAATTCTTTATCATAAGTGACAGACTATAAATGTAATCTTATAACTACTTAAACAGAATCATTTAAATTATTCACGACATTTTCTCATTTCTTAAACGATTCAAAATTAACGTCTGATAACTACCACTCGTTTTAGAAACTGTGACTTCCTACAACTTTAATAATCTCGCAACTTCTTTACGATCCACCCTCTGTACCCGATCGCTTTAATAAAACATCTCTCACTTCATTTCACCTACGAAATTAGCGCCGCTATAAATTCGGTCTTAAAAAAAAAGCCACCCATGTTATCTCGAAAAAAGCTGAAAGCAATAATTTAGCTTTCGTTTAATACAAGCCGCTTTATCGGGCCGGCCGATCGAGAGGAATTGCTTCTGTATTAGGCACTTCCATCGGTTCATTTCCATACGCACACGCTCACACTGCATCGAACGATCGTATTTTCGGATAATCGCACCGTCATCGCGCGCCTTAATCCCTTCGCAGAGGTGCGCGAAAAAAAAACTGTTTACACAGCGGAACAACGGTGCGGCGCGCGGCTACGCTGGGGGATATATACACATGTATATATATATATATATGCGCATTGCTTCTATTTACGCAGTCGCGTTTGCGCTCCGCGGGATATATTTTTGCGCACGCCGCGCCGAAAGTGCTGCATAAATACAGTCTAACTTTTTCAAAGGCCGCGCCGCTTGTTGGGACTTTTAATTTGCATGATGCAATTAAGGGGCTGGAATGGTAACGGGATCGCGAGGTTGCACTGCTTGTACGAGAATCGACAGCTGGAGCTGTCTGGGAAAATTAAGCGCTTAATGGGATTAAATTACTGCCTTATATGGATGGAGAAATAAAGAACTTTTTCAGAGGAAATTTGTATAACTGAAGCTAGAGCTCAGTCGTTTATCAAACAAACAAACTCGTCGATCACACTAATTACTTGTACTTTATGCTTTCACAGATTTGGTTCAAATAGTGGAATTGTGGCGCTTCCCTGTTATTGTTGAATTGTAGCAGCTAAGTTCGTCAATTTCCAACTTCTCGGAATTGATCGAATATCCTGAAGCTTCGTGCTCTCTGCAGATATGAACTTCACACAGATGTTCCATTATGTCGGCTTTTTGTAACTTTGATAGAAAAAGGTTCGTCGAAATTTCTCAAGTAATTCACGAATATTACGATTCTTCAGATTTAGGAAAAAATTCTACATTTTCATTTAGAAAAGCCAGTGGATTATAAATTTGCTGACGACGTAGCCCTGATATCGAATGTGCCTGAGGCTTGCCGAAGGTGATAAAGTTACAAGAAAAATAGCTCGATGAGCTCGATGGTTATCGTGCATAAAAACTAAAGAAAAAGGAAATTTTATTTCAAATAATTTAAGGGGAAAAAAAAGCGAAAACTAAAAAATAAATGCAAACATTTAGCTGAGCTGAATATTCCAACTATGTATATACTTGGAATTTGTACAGTCAATATAATAGGATGAAAAGCGGTACTACACCAAAAGAGCATTTTATCATCGAATTTGCCTCAATCGCATTGCAATGGCTAGCAGGGAGTGTGGGTTCTCTCTCTCACTCTCTCTTTGGTCCCTTTGGCATTAAAAGCCATAAACACGCAGGCCACATCAGGGCTCGCTAGCGGCCGCAGAGCGAACGAACTGGGACATTGCGCCCGAACGTTCGGACAATCTGTAATTTACGCCGTCGAGCTGACCGCTCGGCTAGCTCTCGCTCTCTGCACAATGAGTTAGTATAATCCGATTGAATTTTAGGTCCGCGTGAGCTCTCTCAGTGGAGAGAGAAAACCGATTACAGATGTTAGTTTAATTGTCGAAATACTCGCTCGTTCGTTCGGCCGAAAATGACGTACGTGTAACCCTACGCGGCCAGGCTCGATGTGCGCATTAGCAATTTTGCGATCGCGCGAGCTCCAAACTCTCGCTTTTGTAATCCTAATGATTTTGATTATTTGGAAATCTCGCGCGCCCGAGCACGAGCGCCAATTATATTATGCGCCAGCCGCGTTATTTCGCTCGGATTACCCTATAAAATCCCTGGCTATTGTGCCCGAGCGCCAGCTTATAACTCTGGCTTTCTTTCAATGGAGCTGCGGAAAAATGCGCTCTGCGTTGTCTCCGGGCCTTTGGGAAATTAAAGTCGTTGGGAAATTAAGCTCGTTGAAGCGTTGCTTGTACGATTCGATGCGAGAGAGTGCATTACTCCGTGTGGACAAGAGCAACTACCAGCTCATTTATTAGCGATATCCATTGAGGCTACTCTTTCATAATCAGGTAAAACCAAAAAACTTATCTCACTTCGTTCATCAATTACCCAAATCTTTACTGAAATTAAAATAAAAAATTATGTATTCCTAATATATTTTTTATTGTTAAATTCGAATCTTATAAAAGCATAGTTTGAATTTTTTTAAAAGATACAGTACATTGAATTGTAGTAACTTTGATCTTGTTATAACTTTTCAAGTTTATTTGAAAATGAAGGCAAATACGTTTATGAAAACGCATTTTTTCATTCCTGATAGAAAGAGGAGAAAAATTTACGTTAATAATTGTATTTAATAGTTTTTTTTATTGTGACCTTCACAAGCTCAAATGAAAGTCTACAATTTAATAAATTAATCTAGGGATGAATTCAACACATTTTAAAATCTATTTTAAAGTATTGATTTTAAATTGGTGTTTCCGTATATACATTCATTTCTATTTCCATGTTCAGTATACAACGACGTTTAATGTCATATCAACGAATTATTAAAAAATTGATTACAAATTCATTGCTACAATATGAGTATGAATTTCTAAAAAATTGGAGTACCTAATAAACTAAAAAATCCGATTTTCTTTAAAATTTTCAGAAAATAATGGAGATTTCACTTAAGAGCAAGACAAGAGATTTCATTATATATTAGGACTTAAAGTCTCTTTCATTATGTAAATTTCTTAATAAAAGACTATAAAGTATGATTTTAAATGTTAAAAATGTATTTTCACTAATGCATTTGCCTTGAGTTTTAAATTACTTTGTAAATTTATATCAATATTAAAGTTACTATATATTGAATGTATAAGTTCTTTGTAGTTTCAATGGCTAAGGCTTTTATGCGCTCCTATAATTTTAAAAGCCCACAAAAATATAAATTTTTAACAAAACTTTAAACAGTGGTTTACAAGATATTTTGATCTAAATTGGAATTTGAAGTTAGATTAATGATATCATTTACCATTTTCTTTTTATATTACAAAAAGCAATAAAAAATCATGTTTTTTGAATTTTTTTTCTTATTCACTCTCGTAGCTCATAATATGACTCTGGATTTGGGGTCATCGATGAAAACTTTGTAAGAATATACCTGTATCTTATTCCTATTGCAATGTACAAAAAAAATATTTCAATATGAATATAAAAAGAGTTAGTTCGAATAGAAAAACAAAATAATAATTTGCAAATTTATAACAGCAATATTTAATGTATTTTAATATTATTCACAGCCAGGGTATTTCACTATTCGATCGTGCGCCATGCTCCTCTTGTCTGTATCTAATGCTATCCTTTCCAAACTCTGCTTTTGCGGCCCTTCATACGTCGTGTTTCGAAACGAATAGCGCGCCATTTAGTCGTTCATTCGTTCGTTCGTCGTATTGAAAGCAGTAACAAGCGCGGCAGGTAGCTATCGGCAAAAGTGAATACGTAATGGAGTTGAAGCGCGGAGCGAGCGAGTAAGAGAGAGATGGAAAATGCTTTAGAGGGCGATCGATTAGCCTAGGGCATGATAGAGGAGTATGCGCGAAACTCTGAATAGAGTATCGTCCGAAACAATAATTGCTGCGCGAAAGCTTTTCGAGGGTTCAGGCGTAGTCTGCGGCGGCAGTTCGTTTATATAGTGCGCAAATGAAATGAGCGCGAGCTCAAGGGTGCAGGTTGTATGAATATCGTAATAAAGCGATATCTCGCCAGAGAGAGAGAGAGAGAGAGAGAGAGAAAGCAGTAGTGCAGGTCGAAATAGAAAATGCCCTGGGAGCCACTGGAAGCTGGCCAATGTAGCTGCTGCAGCTGGGTTAAGGTCATATCATATACGAGGAACGGATTGTTGCCGCGGTTATATTGTGCTCAAGTGTGAGGATGTGCTTCGATACTGCTGAACCTTGTTATTATAACAATGCGTATTCACTGACTGTGGCCACTGAATCGTATTTCGTCGGAGAAAGCCTTGCTTGCAAGCTTTTGGTGATGTGTTGCTAACGTTCCTGGCTTTTCACTACCTCACTGAATAGGAACCTTATCAAAAGGAGAAAAAAAAAACTAAAAATAATATGAAAAACTTAATTTTGATTATATTTTTTACTATAATTTAATCTTAACAAACACATTGCCTGAAACTGTGGTATATTCTATAGCATAGTATCGATTTTATTAGATGCGTTATCACGTAATTTTCGAAGCATTCCCCGCATATTACATAGTTATTAAGAATTTAAAGCCATTAGCCATGGTGGTTAGCCGAAGCGTGAAATCGTTTAACGCTTAGCCTGTGGATCAATTCAGCCCACGGTCAGGCTGATCATTCGAGCGATCGTTCGCTCGCCCAGTTGCTCAGAGCGCTACAAATGCATTTTCCCTATATAAGACTGCGCGCGTCTGTTTGTTTTTTATCGCTCGGCAATGCGCACATATCGATCTGTGCTCTCCTCTTTTTTTCATCCAGCCATTTAGAAATTCGCTCTGGCGCGTTATTGGGCGCATTTGTAGTTTTAATAAAAGTTGCGCCGGGCCGCTCTTAATCCAGTGGAATTCGCGCGAACTATAATAGGCGCCTCGTTGCGCTTTGCGGCCGGCGAGTTTAAAGTATTCGCTGGCGCAGCCATCCACGCGTGCTGTATACATGAGCCTGGAGCCCGCGGCTGTCTGTGTGGCCGTGTAGGTGTCTGTATATAGGAATGCGTGAGCCCAGCTTCAGCCGCAGAGCGTTCGCGCCACCGGTCTCCGCTGGAACGGAAGTCGAGTTGATTGGTCGAAAATTGATTTCCCTCATCCCTGCGGCGTTCCGCATTATATCCCTCCAACGCGGCCACGCAGCGGCTTTTGTAGATCGTCAATAACCTTCGCCATCAGCCGCAGCTGATGAAAAAGAGTGTGAATCTATTATTGGCGGGGGTGGCTATAAGAGCTTCGGTAAATAGGAAAAGTGAAAAACAACAGATGCGCGGGGATCAGCGAAAGGCTAGAGAAAGCAATGATAATCTAGGATTCGAGAGCGGCAAGCGTGTATTGCTTGGCGGATCGCGCGGAGCGCCAATGGTGCGAAAGTCCTCGCAAGCCGACTAAACTGTTGTAGTTTTAAGCTATTGATTTCTTTCTTTTAGCGGCAGAACAAACGACGGGGCGCTAATCTTTTTTTCAAAAAAATACATCCCATTGTTTTGCTGACAAACAGTGCATCTGTAATGTCTATTCATTGCCAAAAAAACGTTTGAATAATTTTTAATCCTATTTAGTTAATCTAGTCCCAATGTACTACAACTCGATTCATGTATTTTTTTCAAAGATTTTATATAAACAAAAACTAAACGATATTGAATGAGCAAAGAAAGTTCTTGTATGTCAAAAGCTTATTCAGATCAGCTGTTAAATTGATTTTCTCAAAAATCTCAAGTGTATTCAGAAATTTGCACGACTACTGCATGCATGATTGGACATCAATTCACTGATCGAACATTTTGTTCTCTTTCACTAGTTCTTCTTTTTTACTATCGTCTACTAATGGTGGCGTATCACGTTCGCAAAAGGCATTTTATTTTTCGAATTTTTTTCGGCATTTTACTAACGAGCGTAAAAGCCGTTTAAATGTTTTAGTGGTTTTAAAAGAAATTCTGGCGTTGCTTTGTTCACGAGAATGAACTTGAACTATGAATGAAAATAAAAGATTAAATTTCAAAAATGTTGAGAAAAATGAGCTTCCAATCCTTTCAAGTTAATAAATCAGTAAATTCAGGTGTATATACCGAGTTTAGTCAGACACTCTTAACTTGACTCTTAATATTGTGTAGATTTATATAAAAAACTTATATAATGTTTACCTGTAATTAACAATTATAAATCTCATATTCTAATTGGAATACGTGTAAGAAAGTTTAAAAAAAGAAAAAAATGAGAGAATAGCCGAATAGTAAGGTATAATTGAGCAACAATAAATTCGTCTGCAGCCCTATCATCTGATTTCCATGCAAATTTAAAGAGTTCCAGTGGGCGAGCTCGGGCTCGCACACGGTAGATTATTCAATTCTCGGGCTGCCAAAATTTTTGGTCTCTCACACCCACAATATTGCACTTCTATATTCATGAGATAGAGTGCAGAGGGAGGAGTGCAGAGAGCCGCGGCAGCCAGAGAGGGCGAGAACTTCTGGCGATGTCGTGTACCTCTCGTCTCCCTCTCTCTCTCTCTCTCTGCATGCGCTCGGTCTGGCTATATGCACTCCCGCAGATGCTTAGAGGAAGCAGTGAATATACATGCAAAATAGAAAAAGCTATCAAGCTCTTGAAGAAATTTTGCATACTTCGCGCAGGCTATTTGTTCGAGTTCGCCTGTTGTACTATTTTTCTTATGCGCCGGGGAGAGAAAAAAAAACGCGAGAGAGGAAGAAAGCGTAATTCTTCGCTTTCGAAGCGCGACGCGATTTTCCCTCCTCGCGGAGAGCGTATGCATACCGTTGTAGCTCTTGAAAATCCGTGACGTCGATGCCGTACATAGACAAGGCTGGAAATGGAAAATGCATTTTTAACGCTGTTTTCGTTTTGTCGTTCCGAAAAATGCACTCGCGCGCTCTCGCTCTACTTTTTTTTTTATATAAGGTTCTCGTTCATTTTTTAAAAGTCGTATAGATTTTTTCAAGCGATAGTAATGCTTTCAACATTTTCAAGAATTATCTGTATATTATTTAAACCTGACTTTTACATTCGTAAAAACTGTCAAGATTTCATTTTTATGCGAGCCACGAAGTGTAAGTTGCTGTAAAAGCATAATACTGTGAGAAATAATCGATTAAAAACTATTGAAAATAAATAAACCCTGTGCTTTATTGCGGCAAGAAAAAAATCCGTTCGCACGTAGAATATCGAATTGAAGCTGTGCACGCACGCAGGAGCGTACGGAGGCGGAGTGGCGCGTTTCTTCGGCCAACTCGATCAGCTTGGCACTTGAGAAGAGCCGCGTACGACAGTGGGAGAGAGAGAGCCATGTAGGTATATACAGAGACGAGTGCGAATTCCGGCCTCTAATACCTCGACAGAGGCGCACAGTAAATACTCGCGCTCGTCGTCGAGTTTGGGAATTTCGAAACTCACTTGTCGCGCTCCAGCGCCCGACTCTCTCTATAACCGAGTTACTTACGCGGGCTTTCCTTGCCGCGCTCGCGCTTTCTTCGGGGAAGCGACGCATAATGGAAATATTTATTCAAGAAATTTCCGCCGTCGCGCCAGCGACTCGACGACGGTCTTAGTGGCCTAGATTTTTGAGAGAGCCTCGATTCCTTGAGACTGGAAGAGAGAGAGAGAGAGGCCTTATGGAAACGTTTACCTTTCACCCTTCGATAAATCGTCAGCTTTATTTCAGACGCGAGCTCGGGAAAATAGCGGAGAAACTTTCCGGGCTCTATCCACTATTACACTTCATCGCTGTTCTTTTACTCGGATCGCAAACTTCCGTGGCGCGCTGCTTTTTTCGTCCAGCTCTTTCGCCGACCCGCACCCGAGCGTCCCATTGTGTTAAGTGTGCGTATATCGTTAAGTGCGGATGAGGATCGCTTCTCTCGCACAACAGGAAATTGAATGACATAACCGCGAAAGTGTATCCGGCTCTCCCTTGAGAGGGATCGCCGTCGTCGTCGTCGTCGTCGTCGTCGTCGTCCTCGTCGACGTCGCCGGCACGAGCAATATCTCATGTATTTTTTTTTCGCCGCCGGCAGCGTTGAATTTATTAGGTGACGTCGTCCCGACGACGGGAGCACAATGCGCCCTCGCACGCATCAGGAGCTTTGATTTATGCTCGCAATTATATAGCCGGCACAAGGGAGCCTCTGTGTTCTTGCTGCTGTATATACCTGAGCCCACCCACTCCACAAGCACCTCGAGTCTCGCTTTCTTTTGTTTTCTTTAATTTTCCGTTTTGCCCTGGCGCTACGGAGAAAGCGTAATTAAAAGACGAGCATGGCTGAGCTTAAACAGGCATTAAAAAAGCCTTAGACATTGGCTCTTCATCCGGCCTGATGCTGCCCGTTCTCCGTATACAGCCGGCGAGTTTTCCTCCTCTCCGTTGGATCTCCATTGTTTTTTTGCGGCCACCTTTATTCCTCAATTTTATACGTGGCCGGGGTACCGGAGCACCGCGCGCGCGCAACCGCGCAAACTTTTCATTCGCTGAGTTTCGAGACTGCTAGGCGCGTTTTTAAAATTGCTCTTCTATCCTTTATATATATAAACATACAAGCGCACTGTTACCGACTTTTCTCTTTCTCCTTTGGCCCTGCGCTTCCCTGCGTCAGCTTTCTCTCTCTTACTTTCTGGAACGCCGCGGCGAGTTGCTGCTGCAACGGCACACGGAGAGAAGATTTTAGGAAATTCTACAAATAATTTGAAGAAATATTACAATACTGCCCGGTAAACCGACCAC